>CM060949.1:41726073-42016073 GCA_030765055.1 Mantis religiosa | reverse complement strand
CAGGGAGTATCCGAGCTGTCCCAAAGGGCGCTCGGCATCCTCCGTGGGGCTTTCCGTAGGGCAAGACCTAGTTACCTAACAACCCCCCCCCCCCCATCTGGTCTTATGGACACAAATCTTTCAGGAAGTGTGATCAACCATAGAATCAAGATTTAATTCTGCTTTTTTGTTTTAAACTAACCATTGTCTTTATTAGCAAACGTAGGCTTTCACGGCCGGCGTCTTCTTCAAAAGAACATTCTCTCCCTGAGGTTTCACTTAGAATAGTGGCAAGCATCATCTGTACTGTACTCTTCAGTAGCTACGAAGAGTACAAGCAGGACTTTTCTACGCCACCGATGATGCTTGCCGCAGTTGTAAGCGAAACGTCTGGGAGAGAGGTGAAGAAACACACTGGACCATGGCCTTACAGCAAAGAATCTTCTTCCGTTGTCTCGATTTTGCATCCCATTTGGTGCTATGCTTCCGATTCTCACGATGTTTGTTATATTTTGTATCACACTGGTGACTGAAAAATAATACTCCAGAGGTAAATTTTGGAGGTTATATGGCTTAACTGTCCGGCTCTCTTTCTGGATCGTATAATGAGATTTCTCTTTTATGAAATTAACAAAGGTATACCTTTCGTTGAGTGCATTTCATGCATGATTTTCAGGCAGCTCTAAAGTGCAAGCATCCAAAACTTTCTTCAAATTGGTCAAATTGTACAAGATTTAATATAAGAGATTCAAAGTATCAGCAAGTACAGGTAACCTGGAGCTTTTAAATAAGACATAAAAACAATTTGGGTAGCTTTCGAAAATCATTAAACTAATAAGCAATTTTCAATGAGAGTAAGAGCTAACTGCAGAAGTTCATTCTAAATATAGATCAAACGTCTTGAAATTTTCTATAAAACCGAAATCACTAATAAACATGATATATCAAATGCTCAGTAGTAGTGGTGGCGGTGGCGTCGGCGGTGGTGCTGGTGGTGGTTCTCTTAAAGCATAGTAAAATCTGTTTAGTTAACTGGTGTGCACGTCGGCCGCTGCCTTTGACGAACCCTCATAATCATTTTACAACCCCCGACCCTCCTTCTCCCAGATCTTTCTGCAAGGTTGCCACCTTTCTGGATACGTCATGGATATCATACGAGGTTTCGTCTAAATAAATTATCTTATGTCCATTACTGCAAAACTTCCTTGGTTTTGACATATATATAGCCAAGCCACAATGCTACTGGATTCCATAATAACCCTTATCTCATTCAAAGTACAGTATTTGAAGCCCAGCTCATTTAGAAGGCGGCGCATAGTGCAATGCCCATAAAGAAAATCACAAATTTCTGGCAAATGTGCAACCAATTCGTCTAAGGTGGGCACTCTCCCTTTTGCATAGAATATATAAATTTCTCGACGAATTGAAGCGCATATGAAATTATCTCCTTTAGAGAAACGTTTCCTTTTGCTTACACACTTGATCGGCGTCTTTGGTATTCCTTTCGTCTCAATATTTCTTACTGTATTTCTGTGAATATCCAGAATTTATCATCAGGTTCATTGCACGACCCCTTACCAAGATTATTTGTCAGCACATATTTATATGTGTTCAAAAGAAGCGCTTGAATTTGCTTAGAAAGAGTTCCCGTTACAACTCTGGTTTTGGGGCTTTTCCAGTAATATAACTCAGCCCAGTTATTCACACTATTGTCATAACTTTGATTATTTTCACTTGACTAAAAGCTATCTACTACTTCATTAGCATTTACCACTGCATTTCCCTCCCACGGTCTCCACATCGTGACACACAACGAATATCTGCACGTAATGAAACATATGAAACTGGAAGTTGGAACTTTGGCAACTGAGACTCCACGTGGAGTAAACATGCGATTGTCACTTCGAGAAAATCAGGTTTGCTATTGAACCTCAACGACAGTGTTCCGTTTCTGTAGTGTGGAGAGAGATTTATGACCGTCATTAGTGGGTGGGAGGGCAGATTCCTTTAAGCGGCAAACTACACTCCCGTTCACTAGACAGACCTTACAAGCAGTTGACAACGACTAAATATAATAGCCGTAAAATTATTTTGTCACATACACATTAAATACTTAAATAACAAGGTATATGATTTAAAATATATCTGAATGGAATAACTATGGCTTAATTTTGCTCATAATTTTTATTCAGTGCCATAGTGTGCATTTTAAGATACAAGCATTTAAAAAGGTAGTAACAAAAGTGTTTTGTTAATATGGGGAGAGAATATATTTATCAAAATAAAAAAAACGTTGGATCAATAACAAGTAATATATTTTAAATTGCACACTTCTTACGCGTACAAAGCGAAGATCTTTCAAATATATTATGTTGTTAAAAGGTTTTTCGTATTTAAAATATTTCTTACTGTTGGGTTTTGAAAAATGGCTACAAAGACTTTGAAGCTAGTTATACTTAAATGTATTTTACTACACACTCTCCAAAACAGCTACCCTTTGGATGCTAGCACGCCGGAGAATAATACTTTAGCGATCTAGTCTACTTTTATCCAGATTTATTGAACCCTATTTTACACAGTGGTATATAGGGGTTATAGTTGATACATAAAAATATACAATTTTAACAAAAATATTTTAAATACTAGAAGGAAGAAATTATGTTTTAATCTGATGCATATTAATTTAAACTATTTCAGACGTTTAAACACTGAGTTTATAAACATCATGAAGTACTAATACTGTTGTGGCTTCATTAGAAAGATGTGAGCGGAGCAGAAAATTCAGTTCCTAGAGAGTCTAGCTTGAATATTAATTATTGTCTTTCTCTCCAGAAAATGGGACAACAGAAAAGGAGATGAACCACAGTTTGAAATTCTTCACCACACATGCACTCGGGGTTGGATGTTAAGTGAAACCGTGATAAGTATTCACCAAATTTACCATGTCCACTTAAAAATTGTGTCAAAACAACATTTAGTACCAGAGTTTCACATTTTCCTCTGTCATATACAGTAGGGAAAAATAATGTTTTTGTTAAACTTCCATTTGGAGTTGTTAGCCATTGTTGGTTCCATTCTTTAAGTATATGTTGATGAATTATTCTCCTTACAGTAGAAATAGGACATAAAGAGTATGTCACAGGAAGATTGGATTCTGCAGTATTCTTAACCAAGCAATCAGCTCTCTCGTTACCTAAAATTCCACTGTGTGCTAATGAATTGTGCTAATGAATTTAAATTGTATTTATCATTAATAGCGAGTAGAGCTGATTGTGAATCACTAAGAATACGGGCACTGTTCCCATTAACAGTACACCATTTTATAGCTTCTTTAATTGCTAAGAGTTCCGACTGGAATACTGGATACAGCGATCTAGACTTATAGAGTCATGATGAAAACCTTAAGCGGTGTAATAAAGTAAACCCATATATAACTGATGACCAATTTAAAATGAAATTTGTAGTGTTTAACGCCCGCTTTTACTACATACGGCACCGCCGGCGGTGACACTGATGATGCATGAGATGAAGATGGAGCACCGGTGGAATGAGATGGTGGGGGAAACCGGAGGTCCCGGAGAAAACCTGCCCCAA
This sequence comes from Mantis religiosa, assembly GCA_030765055.1. Lineage (NCBI taxonomy): Eukaryota > Metazoa > Arthropoda > Insecta > Mantodea > Mantidae > Mantis > Mantis religiosa. The sequence goes on along the minus strand of CM060949.1, from coordinate 42,012,500 downwards.
CGCCGTGTTGTCCACGACAAATCTCACCTTGCGGTCACCTGGGATCGAACTCGGGCCGCCTTGGTGAGAGCCAATGACCAATTTCAAATTTAACAGCTGTTTAAACAAGTACTTTACCACCAAACTATAAATATATGCCAATATTATTTTTTCCGTTATCATTTCCAGCATATTCGACAAAAAAAAGTTAGCTTTCGGTGCCTTGGATTCACAAAAGAAGTATTTTTATCTTGCGGCATGTTTTAATTCAATATGTTATTTGTCATAGTGTTTCCGATCCTTTGCTTCGATTTTTCTTGCTATATCGAATTGAAATTTCCTGGGGGACTTTCAACTATATTTCCATTTAGGAGCTTGTTATTTGGAAACGAGCGCTGGGAATAAGCATTGCATATCCATATTTGTATCTGTTATTATTCAGGTCAACGCTTAAGGATATGTTTGTACATTTCATTGTTTATATGAAGTACAATATATTCCTTCTCATACTGCAGCCTAGATTTTGCTCCGATTCGGTGTTTCTGGCTCGCATTGAATTTTGCTCCTGATTTTAAATTATAGTTTCAGGTATAAGCTGTTCACTGATGATACGTTGGTACAATTCTTACCGTAGCATCCATGGGCTGTTAGAATTAGTTAACAAATGAATCATTCTGTCTTTTATATGTATGTAATACTTGTAATCCATTTATTATTTAATTTAATGCTACTCAGGGAGCTGTTACTAAAAGCGATAGTTGCATCACGTATGCAAAAGCTGTATATGATTTATTTTATTATTTATTATATTAACCTGACAGCTAGTTTTATTTTAACTATTTGATACAAGAATAGCTAATTCTGAATTGTGTATATATCATATCTCATAAGTTATTTAACAATAATTAGGTATCTGGATTTCCATACAATATTTAGTTTGTCTCATAAATAACGTCGGCTTTTAGATTTTGGTGTTTTGGAAAATTTATTGGGTATATTTGGTTTGGCGTACATTGCATGCATCAGTCTTCAGTTGTTAATAAACAATCACAAGATGGAGATAACAAAGTTTCAACTGAGAGTCTTTGTAAACCACTACTGTAAACAAGATTATAAAACCGCTGTCGCAGCTCGAAGAATATTTGAAGTGGAAGGAATGAGTGCCCGCCTCGGTAGCGTAGATGGCAGCGTCTCTACCTCACGTTCAAGACGTCTCGAGTTCGAAACTCGGTCAAGGTGAGTTTTCTTTATAAAGGTTTTCACGGGATTTTCCCTTATCATTCAAGACGAATGTCGGGTAACTGTAAGCTCAATGGACCCTGGACTCATTTGAGCATCATTTCACCCATTTCATTCACCGTCCGATATGACTTAACGTTGGAGGGCGTAAATTAAAAGGAAGAAGAAGAAGAAGAAGAGGAAGAAGATGAAGAAGCGGAAGAGGAAGAAGTGGAGTAAGAAGAGGAAGAAGAAAAATCCACTGGGATATTTTAAAACCAGCACACATACCTTGCAAAAATGCTTGTCTTTCACTCTTAAAAGTCGTGTCACGCCATACTTGTCGTGTGTTCTTCATTCACCCAAGTCTCGTCAAGGTAGTATATTTTGTGATTAGTATCTCGGTACAGTCTGATTGTCCTTAAATAACGTCTTCGCCACACAGCAATATTGCTCCTGGAGTGCTAAGTTTTCCTATTGTCTCAATTTCATGTCGCGATGTTCCTACGCATGTATCACTCACACCTGTAAATTAAGAGCACAGCTGTTCGACTTCTCTCACTGACAAAGACGGATTCTTCTCTCTAAGTGCATTAAACACATGCAGCACAACTCTTTATTCGCCGCTTTTTATTTGTTTACCCTTGCGATGCTTCAGCGAAAAACTGGCGCTAGATTCTGCCATTATACATATAATAAGTACACGCGCAATAAACGATCAATAAAATAATTTAGCTCTCGCACTCGGCACAACACACCTTCGAATGGCGATATATGACTAATCCAGTTCCAAACAAGTTCAGTGATAAAATTCATATAAACAAATATGTCATTACTACCGCTAAATCACGTGCTATCGTGCTATGTGCTTGAGAGCAAAGGAACCTCCTCTTTAATTTGTTTAAGAATTAACATGCATTTCAGATACATCAACTGTGTTGCGTAATATATTTAATTAAAACAGTTACGAAAATATAAATTTGACAATTCTCTTTCAACATATAAAGATATATCACCATGTTGAATAATGGACTAATTTTTACCGCACAACAGTCTATATTACAATAGGAGCCAATGAGAGGTGATAAGGACACCTGACCGATAAGAGATACGGGGCAAGCTTATGTGAAACAAGGATTAGGCGATATATTATTACAAGAAATATGAAAATATGTTATAGGGAAACGTCGTGTTGTTGTCTACAAGAAACCCGTTTACCTTCCGCTGTGGTTGGCTTCATCCTTTTCATAGAAGGGAAAAATAAATTCTAAGCGAACTGATTTGTGAGCTACCCATTAACAGAATCAATGATAGTAAATCCACACCAATTTATTGACTGAATATTTGAGCCTTGGATGCATGTTTTATTTTCGGAAATAGAAGGGAAAAAGGAATTTGTGAGTAAACGTTCTCTCACTACAGCGCAATTGCCATTCAACTGTCTCTTCTACCTAGGTCAATGGATCTTTGAAGAGGATAACAGAGAACTTAAGGAAGTCTACCTTACACCTGTGCGCTCAAGACAACGCCTCATATTTCAACTGTAACCCTCTCCGGGATGCTGGATGTGCTGAATGGACCATATGTTCTTTCCCGGAGTAAAGAAAAATGTTTTACGCGTTACCTCTTTTCAAGCCATTAGAAAAAGACTGAGTGTGTAACTTACCTCTTGGGTTCATTTATCTTTTACCAGGAGAATAAGTTTAGTGTGCAAATAGTTCCTGGTTATTTTATTGCTTCAGTCTTGTATGCAGGTTTTAGAACTTAGAACATCTTCCTTAATTTTATGACCTTCAAATTAACATTAGAAGGTAGTACCATAGTAAATGGCTATAACATTGTAAAACATGAAATATTGCTTGTGAAATTTCGAGCTCAAGAGAGTGCATAACTACAATTTAAAAGAATTTTACAGAAAAGGTCGCAAAAAACCAGAGCTTTTGCTTGCTGTATTTCTTAATGCATTGCCCTCTCAAAGACGAAAAACCAAATGATGCCTTCAGCATCCTCTAACAATATGCCGCAAAGATTTTCATGAAATTTTTTCAGCTATACCAAGTATTATATTCAGTAAATATATAAAGATTTTTTTTCCTAATATGTGATCCATATAAACCTGAACCATTTCTGCCCGCCTCGATAGCGTAGATGGTAGCGTTTCTGCCTCACGTTCAAGAGGTCCTGAGTTCGAATCTTGGTTAGGGTGAGTTACCTGTATAAGGTTTTTCTGGGTTTTTCCCTTGGCATGAAAGACGAATGTCGGGTAACTCTAAGCTCCATGGGCCCCGGACGGCCACGCCGTGGCTCAGTGGTTAGACCGCTTGGCTCTCGCCAAGGCGGCCCGGATTCGATCCCAGGCGACCACAAAGTGAGATTTGTGGTGGAAGATACGGCGCTGGGGCGGGTTTTCTCCGGTATCTCCGGTTTCCCCCGCCATCTCATTCCACCGGTGTTCCATCTTTATCTCATGTATCATCAGTGTCATCGCCTGCGGTGCCGTATGCAGTAAAAGCGGGCGTTAAACACTACACTACACACACACACACACACACACACACACACACACACACACACACACACACACACACACACATGGACCCCGGACGCATTTGAGTATCATTTCACCAATTCCATTCATCGTCCCACATGACTTAACGTTGGAGGACGTAAATTACCACAGAAATGTCAATAGGCCATAACTTCTAAACCAATAATAGGCACACGTGCAATTGGGAGATTGCATTAAACTATTTACATCTCAGAGAAGGTGTTGGAATGTCCTCCACCAGCATCTATACATGTTTGCATTTGTCCTACCATATTCTCTTAAGTTTTACGGAGAATATCCTTGCCAATGTTACTTATTTCGGTTCGAATGGATTCCCTGAGAACATCAATTGTCCGTGGCCTATTCTCGTACACTCTATTTTTAAGAAACCCCTCTCCCAAGAAAAAAACTGGTGAACTTAGCAGGGGATCTGGAGGCCACAGACCTTTTGAGATTATTCGACTATCAAAGAAACTGGTTACAAGTTCCATGGTGTCATTAGATGTACGGCACGTTGCTCCATCTTGCTGGAAATAACCTCCTCTCAATTCCATATCATTTCCGTAAAACTTCAGAGAATATGGTGAGACGAATTCAAATACGTATAGATGCTGGTGGAGGACACTTCCAACATTTTCTCTGAGATGTAAACAGTATAATGCAATCTCCCAGTTGTGTATTATATACTCCCTATTATTGGTGTGTCCTATTATTGGTTCAAAAGTTATTGCCTATGGAAATGGTACAGGTTTGTATGGATCACATTGTATTATACCAGTTCTTTATCGTATTATACCAAATTCAAGAATTGGCCTTCTTTTAACTCTTTCCGATATCAAAAGCTAAAATTAAATTACTGTACCCAACTTATCTTTGTCATCCTCGTCTTCATTAGGAGATAACCATTGGAAGATATTTGTGAAACACCCTTCTAATATGGATGTACCATATTTTATGATAAATCGTAATACTTCTATATTGAATTTGTAATGGATTGTAAAACTTAAGAAAATTATAGATCAGGTTTCTCAAAATTCTTCATACAACGCAGTTCTTCATTCCACATAATCTACTAGAAAATGAGCTTTTCCCCGAAAAACACGAACTCGTCATTAATACGTTGTCTGACGCACTGGAGAACTGAGGTCGATTCCCAAGCGATAAATCCGATGTAATTTCGCACTTACGGCACAGCTGTGTCTCAGGTTGTACCAACTTGAAAATAAAGTACCGAGATTTCGCCATGGGATTTAATCCGTTGTTGGAGTTACGCTCATGTGATTTAGAATTACTGGAAGCTACAGCATTCCTTCAGGTATATTTGACACTGTTATTGCCTATTTATCTAACATCGTAAGGTTAGCCTTTAACCTCAAATAACTATAACTAATTAATTTCATTTTCCCACCCCCTCATTGTTTACTAACCTTCTTTATATTAATCAAGAGAGTTTTATGGTGATATCCCCCGTTTACACCATATAAGTTACTTTAAATTCGTTGAATCCTCCCTATTTTTAATAACGTACCAAGAAATCTCTTGACTGTGAAAAGGCTGAATACCATTTTTTTGTTTGTAATTATTAGGTTATACTTAAGGTATTTTCTCCTATCGCACTGTTGCGTTGTAGCTGCGACAAGCCAGTGCCGGCAAGCGTGGGCAGGAAAGAAAGAGACAGACAGTGGAGCGCGAGCTGGACGCTTGCCAACAGAGACAAATAGACACAAAGAGAAAGAGACAGAAGTCTAGAATTTCCCGCTATCGTCCCGGTTGTTATCGAGAGATCTACTGCATTCAAGGACAATGACTGGGATATATATATATCAGCAAAGTGTGAGAAGCCGTCAGTCAGTTGTTAGTTGAGTTGTGCAGTTTGAGTTGTGCCGCGGTATTCTTTTGACTGTTTACTTGAGACGGGGAATGAGACGACCTTGAATACTGATATTTCTCAGTGGCGTGTGTTTTTACTGCTACAAGGGTTGTACAAATTTACTACTTACTAAAATAAAGAGTATTTTATATTTCTGCAAACTAAACTTTTAGTTCTACGAACCCAAGAAGCCACAGTATTGTAACTTCTATCTGGTTCAAAAGTTTATTTAGCAACACAAAAACTGCATATTCTCCACACTGCACAGAAAACTTTAATACATGTACTGATTGCCCAGGACAAGAAGGCAAGCTAGAGCAATATGCATCGTAATCACTTTTGCTGTCTCCTCGGGGTGTATGCTCACCTTACGAGTATGACAAGGATGGAAGACTCATTTAAAATACACAAGTTTTGTCACATAGCTCACCTATACATAATACCTATCGCTGCAACAAACATTAGATCTGGCAGCATGGGTGACTCATATGCACTCTCATTCAATCATTTCCAAGAAAGTAGATCCGCTATCGGAGCAGATCAACAGTTCATGCCCCTCTGCCCTTCATACCCCTCTAGCCTTCTTGTCGTGGGCATGCAGTAATGTGTGTTGTGAGTTAACAAACATCATTTCACTGATTTGTAACGTTAGAAATTTTTATTATAGAGTTATTTAGTGCTTTCTGTTGACGTACTTGCTACAACATAGCAATAAGAACAAATGGAACTTTTTTTTGACGATGAATTGGTGAAATGATGCTCAATGCGTCCGGGGTCCATGGAGCTTAGAATTTCCCGACATTGGTCTTTAAGGATAAGAGAAAACCCCAGAAAAACCTTATCCAGGTAACTCACCTTGACCGAGATTCGAACTCGGGACCTCTTGAACGTGAGGCAGACATGCTACCATCACGCTACCGAGGTGGGCTCACAAAGGGAAAGAGACTTTCTTATATGTGAGTTCTTAGAAGTTATGCCATTCCGAATCTTCAGTGAACACTTCTGTAGACTTATTCGAAGTTTTGAAATTTTGATTACATACACATCAACATTCGATAAAATATGACACTAAAAACAAAAATTTAACATACAATTCGTGCCTCGCTTGTTAACCTCCGTCTGTTGTTCTGTGTAACGTTTAGACTGTCCACTTTATTGCTTGGAGAAAAAAAAAATGAATGTAACAAGCTTATGGCTCCAAACGCATATTCTCTGTGGAGTACAGCAACCATTTTCTGTTTCATGACATTCGAAATAAACGCTTTGTAAATCTATTTTAGTCTTTTAGTAATTGTGAATTGAAATTAGAACGAACATGTCTCTTCAGGCCATTCCCAAAATCGGTTTTTGAGATTACGCTATAAGTGCACATGCACTCATTGCTCTCCCTCTGTAATATTAGTGAGATTAACCCTCCAAAACATTAATGTTAACAGCATATTGAGCTCTATGTCCTATTCTATAATAAAATGGTTCTCGAACTGCATGATATTATCACTGTTTAATCTTTATTGCCCCTTTAACTGCATCCGGGGTTATGATGAAACATTTGACTATATTTTTACCTTTTGAAATTTTATATTTGTTTACTGTATATTTCCGTGGCTTTTAATTTATTTTCACAGCCACACTTTTTGACCTTATAGAGGTTTCATAATTATAGAAAACTTCATAATTTCTGTCCTGGAATTGAAGCCGGGACTTATAAAAGTGAACTCTGCTCGCTGACCACTTGATCATGCAGACATTTAATAATATTTTTGTGTCAGATGGTTAAATGCAGTTGTATTGGATATAATTGGAATCACTATGACAGCTTCTCGTATAGCTGAAAAGAGGAATTAAGGATACTCATCTGTGAAAATCCTAAAATCTACCATTTTGCTTACATTGACTTGAAACTTTAACGCAATTATTAAAGTATTAACAACAGTTCACAGACCAATTTTCAGAACTTTGTCCAAAATATTTCTTGTGATATTAATGTATTTGTAGAGTGTTATTATTATTTGATTAAACTGTTCCACATGATGCAATTTTAGTTTCGGAAAAATGATACTTCTTTTTAATACTCATAAGTACATTATTAGTAAATTTATGAAATGAAATTTTTCTGACTCTTGGCTCAGGATAAAAATATTATTCAGGTCTCCTTTTATAATTTTTTAACATTTACTTGTGAAATATATGTTTTGTTGTTTAATTGCACAAACACTGGTGACATTATAAGATATCATGTCATAAATTTCCTTTGGAACTGTTTTTATCCATGCACAAAAATTCTCAAGCTTTTAGTTTGAATGCTGCATTGTGTGGAGCCATTTATATTCTGTAAAGCGCTTCTCTCATCTGGTAGTCTCTTTCAGGGTAGAAGTTCAGCGGGTGACTTGGCGCTTTCGTGACTCCTTGTGTCGGCCGCCCTCTGTCTACTCTCGCCTCATCCTTCCTCCCGGGATGCCCCAATTTGGACTTAATTACAATAATCCACAGGTTCGTGTCGAACTCCTTCCATAGTTATCCTAATCCTAACATCTGTTGATGGGTCGGTGACTGTGAATCTTCAGCCTTCTCTTAGATTAATGGTATATTCCTCTCTATAAATGAAAGCTATACCTAATGCTCGCCTTCATACCTATTTATATTTATGGCATCACATTGAATAACTATGCTCTCCACATTATTTACTTTAGGATTGCATAAAGCATAAAAATACGAGGGCCGTTCAATAAAGAATGATAACAATTTCATAATATTTTTTTTGGGACAATGGGAAACCATTATTTAAGAGATCCTTCAAAATCGCCTCCGCAGCCTTCACCATTGCTTCTGATGATGGGTAATGCCTTCCACGAAGGCATTTCTTCCAGTTAGGGAATAGAAAAGAGTCACATGGGGCTAAATCTGGGTTATAGGGAGGGTGAGGGATGTACTTCACGTATATTTTTGCAAGATATTCAGCAACAACATTGGCAAAATGCGGTCGCGCATTACCGCTGTGCAGCATCCAGCCTGCTTCACGGAAATGTGCTCTTTTGCGCCTGATATGGACTTGCAATGTTTTTATGACATCCCTATAGTATTGTCCAGTTACTGATGTGTGTGCAGGTACAACATGCTGATAAATCATTCCCTGAATATCAAACAATGAGTTGACCATAACTTTCCCAGTAGAAACAACAACTTTTGCTTTGTTTGTAGTTGGTGATGAAGGAGATTTCCACACTGAGCTTTGCTCTTTGCTCTCGGGATCAAAATGATGTTGGCAAGTTTCATTAGCAGTGATTACGTTTGAAAGAAACTCTGGATCTTCCTCTAACTGAACTTTAACTGCATGCAGACCTGCATGCGAATGTCCTTTTGTTCGGGAATCAACATTCTTGGGACCCATCACCCTCAAACGCGTCTCATGTGTAATGTTTCTGTCACTAAAGTGTGGGTGGCGTTCAGTATTTCAGAAAGTGATCTTAAGGTAATTTGTCGATCCTCTCTCACAATGGCAGCAGCAGTGTTGATGTTTTCTTCCGTAAGCGCAGTAACTGGTGCACCGGGTCCACCTTCCTTTGAAATTGATTGCCTCCCCTTTTAAAACATTTTAAACGACCTTCGAGCTGTGCTGTAGGGAAGAACAGACTCTCCATAGATCTCCTATAACATTGTACAGGCCTCATCTGAAGATTTGTTGAGACGAAAGCAGAATTTCAAAGCCGCATATTTTTCCTCGCCTGTCACCTCCATTGCAGCGGTAGGTGATACTGAACATGTCTGAACTTGCTTGGTTCTCACAGGCGGGAAGCAGGAGTACCAACAATGATACTACTACGGCGTGTTTGTTTCACATTTAGCTAACAGAATATAATAGGATTGTCTTTTAGTGGGAAAAATTATGACCGTAAATAATTATGATCATTCCTTACCGCACAGCCCTCGTATTATATGAAGAATTGGGTGCAATGTAATTAGGAGAAAGATTGTAGGATATTCATTGCGGTGTAATTATGGGTATATGGGTGTAAATGCCCACACAGATAATGAACGGATATATAAAGAACTGTCAAGCGAGGAGATATTATTAATCTTAAGAAGGTATTTTGATACGTGTTGGCAGGTACGGATTGTTGGGATTGCTGTTAATTCTATCTCCAAATGCGTTCCTTCAGGTGTTTTGTCAGCTTGTTCCTAGACGACTTACCATTCTACCGCATTCAGCATCACTGTTTTAGAATACCATCTACACAATTTTTAGACAATCTTAATCACTGAATTTAGAAAAAGGAGTTTCATTTCTCAGCTGAAAAACAATCCGCATCAACTTCTGCGATGTCAGATTCGATTACCGTCTTCACTCCCATATGGTCCAGATTTATTACATTTTGCAGATTAAACTAATATACAGTAGAACGATTACTGGTCATCACATACAGCACAGCCGAATACACAATGTGGCCATTCTATAAATATCTTGCGGGTACTAAGTGGTAAATCACGGACTGTTATGATTCAAATTACACTATGGTTGTACCGTCTTTCCTCGACACGTCCATCTGTGCTAAAAAAAAAAAAAAATTAGACGCAGTACATCACTGAGGCATCGATATGGCTATTGGAACATTTCCAACCAGCCCAGTTTGAGCCTCCACGCCAAATCTGCGGAACCTCTTTTGCAGTACCAGCGTGACATTTTAGTAGTAAATTGTGACCGATTTGATTGTAAGCCCACGCATTCGGCGTTTACGAATTTTTTCAACACCTTGATGGAGCTATAGACCTCCCTTAGTCCAAATCGTTTCACCTTCCGGGTGCTGCTTAGAATATATGCTATTCAAATATCTAGAATGCTTCCTAGGGGCAATGAGTGCCCTCTTTCGTTGCGTGCAACCTCCCACGTAGACCTTGACTTGACGATGTACCAGAAATCCACTGCGTGTATATCTAATATCTTCACTTATGTTTTAAAATTTTATTAGATTATAAAAACAATACTTTAACTTATACTCATGGATCTAAAAGCTCTAGTGATATTAGATATGCTTATGCTTATGGAACTGAATCACATATATATCGTTTCCATGGTAGCACTTCCACTTGTAGTACAGAGCTATATGCAATATACCGAGTCACTTTATAAATGCGCCTATGAAAGTTGGGCGACTGCCTATTTGTAAGTAATTACCTCAGTGCACTTCAGAGTCTTCTGCAGCTGTACAACTATCACCCAATTGCGTAGCGTATCCAGGATGCCCTCCACGTTTTACACGCTTCCGGTTTTAGCGTGATGTGTGCATGGATACCTGGTCACATTGGCTTGCCGGGGAATGAAATGGCTGATTCAGCAGGTGAGATGGCTACCATGGAGCCCAAGATTAGAGTACCATCTTTTACATCGGAAGATTTTAGAGCTGCATTGCGGAGAGTTGTGCAAACCTGCTGGTAGGAAGAGTGGTCCGCTCTCCGCAGCAATAAACTAAGATTTTTGAAAGAACTTCCGATTCCCTGGGTTACCTCCCGTCGTTCATCTCGTCGAGAGGGGATGAGATTGGCTCGGATGAGGATTGGGCACTGTTGTTTTACGCATAGTTTTCGGTTTAGAAGGGAAGTTGCTCCAGTCTGTTCATGTTGCTATGAATCCTTATCTGTCCGACACGTGCTGCTGGAGTATTTTTGTCTAGCACGCCTTAGGACATCTCTGAAGCTGCCAACCATCTTTGCAGAAATGCTGGCGGATGACAAAAAAAGCGGTGGAGAAGATTTTTAATTTCTTTTCTAAGTTAGATTTTAGAATTTAGTGAAGAGACTTTTTGTATTTTTCTATTTTTTCTGCTATTTGGCCCTATATTTATTTTTGAATTAGTTTTTGTTGAATACGTGTATTTTTGGTGAGTTATTTACACTTTTAGAACAGTTTATATCTGGCTTTTACCATGAATGATTTTTTTAAAGGGCTCTGATAACCACTGCAGTTGGGCGCCCTTATACACATATCATCATCATCATCATCATCATCATTGCCCGGTATCCTGTTGGTAGCATGTCTGCCTCACGTTCAAGAGGTTCCCGAGTTCGTATCTCGGTCAGGGTGAGTTAACTGGATAAGGTTTTTTCCGGGATTTTCCCTTAAGCTGAAAGACAAATGTCGGGTAACTCTAAGCTCTATGGACCCCGGGCTCATTTGAGCATCATTTCACTCATTCCATTCATCGTCCGATATGACTAAACGTTGGAGACGTAAATTACAAAAATCATCATCATCATTCATGGTAAAACTTCCATTTATAGTACATAGCTATATACAATATATTAAGCCACTTTACATCTGTGCCGACGAAAGTTGGGCAACTGCCTAATTGTAAGTTATTCCCTTAATGCACTTCAGATCCCTAGTCAATTGCACAACTATCATCATATTGTACATCGTATCCCAGATAGTTTGCATATCTTACGCGTTTCCACACTGTGTGCATCAATTCCTCGTCACATTGGCTTGTTGGAGAATGAAATAGCGGATTCGTCAGCAAAGATGGCAACCACACAGACGAGTAATAAAATATTCTTGGTCATTTCGGAAAACTTTAGACAGCAGCATGTCCTACCGGCACGAAGAGTGATCAGCTCTGAGAGGAAATAAGCGAAGGATCTTCCAATAATGTGGATAAGCTCGTTTCGATCATCTCATCGGGAGGAAATAACTGCTCGGTTGGCACTAGCCACTGCATTTTTACATACTTACCTTTTCAAGGGGTTTCCTGCCCTAGTTTGTCCGCTTTGTATTAATTCCTTCCCGTACATTATACGTTCGTAGAGTGTATTTGCCTAACACCTTCGAAAGTCTCTGCAATTACCAGTTAGCTTTGCACAGATACTGGTGGATGACAACAAAGCGGTGGAAGAGCTTCTCAAAAGCTTTTCACATTTTTCTCAAGAGTAGAATATTGGATTCAGAGTAGAAAACACGTAAACATATTGGAAGACACAAACACAGACACAGAGATAATTTAACAGCTTGCTATTAAATTGCTGATTAGTGGAGGGAAATTAGCGCAGGTTCATAGAGGTTGTTCCCGCCGAGATTATATAGTAGAATAACTATAAAACGCAATGACACTATTTTAGGTGCTCCATTCATTGACGTTGATGCCCATTTCAGAGCAGAAATTTGGTTTAGTTTGTGTGCAATATGCAACAACCTTCTTGACAGGTCCACAGAGAGCTGTGACGTGTTTCTGGCTTGACCTGATTGTCATTATAAATTTAGCAGATTTAATTTTGGCCGCGTATTGACCACAACGGTCTAACCACATCGACCACTAATAATTTATGAGTGTGGACATAGCTTCGTTTGTGACATTGATTGCGTCTTCAAGTCCACAATGGGCCTCCTTTAATCAGTCGTTGAGTGCGTGGTCTTTCGTAATTTATCTGCTGGATACACGCGACCTTCTTTTGGCGTTTTAACTATACAGTATCTCACTATTTTTGTGTATTTTTACTATCATAGATGTATTTTTTGTCACATGTACCACACTTAATGCTTAAAATGAATGACATTAACATGTCTGGTACATAGGCCAGTGCAATTAAATATTACCGTACTAAGATTTTATTCAGGTAATAAGAATTCATGACTATTTGAGCTTTGTTTCCATAGACAGGCAATCTTCTACTTCTTCATTGTTGTCATGAACTGATCATGATCGTCGTCATGTATTTCATAGTCGTAAATAGGTATCTTCTGAACTTCAATGCTTTGTATAGAGCGATCCATATAAATCTGAACCATTTCAATATGCCATTACTTTTGAACTAACAGTAGGACACACGTGGAACTTTGAGAGAATATAATACACAACTGGCAGATTACATTACACTATTTAAATCTCAGAGGAAACGTTGTAAGTGTCCTCCACCAGTATCTATATATGTTCGCACTCTCTCACCATATTCTCTGAAGTTTTACGGAGAGTACCCTCAACAATGTTACTTATTTTGGTTCGAATGGATTCCTTGATGACATCAATTGTCCATGGCCTATTCTTGTACACTCTAATTTTAGATACCCCCACAAGAAAAAATCCGGTTAATTTACGTCAGGGGATCTGGTGGGGGGGGGGGGCATAAACATTTCTAGATTATTCGATTACCAAAGAAACTGGTTAAAAGTTCCATGGTGTCATTAAATGTATGGCACGTTGCTCCATATTGCTGGAGATAACCTTCTCTCATATCAATATCACCCAGTTGCTCCACAAATGTATTGAAGACACCCATTTAAACTTCGGTGTCTACAGTCATATCAAAGAAAATGGGACCAAGGCTTCATAGATGCTGGTGGAGGACACTTTCAAAATTTTCTCTGAGATGTAAATAGCGTAATGTAATCTCCCAGTTGTGTATCATATTCTCCCAAGGTTACACGTGTGTCCTATTATTGGTTTATGCAATTGTTAAGGTTTGTATGGATCGCACTGTATTTGTCACCATTGTTTACACCTCAATACTATATATTATTACATATTGTTTTCTTTGTTTTCAACCACGTCAAGGAAAATTTTCCCTGTTTCTATTTTCATGTGTCTTCTCAATTTCTATGTTAAATTTAGAAGTATGAATGAATAATGAATCGAACCAGTTTCAAAATTGCATAATTTGGAATACGAAGCATACACGATTCCTTAACATCAGAGGACTGAGCATAACCTGTATTTGTTGTTATTATTTTACTTCATCGATTTTTCCTTAAGGTACATGAAGTGCTTATTACATTTAGAAATCCTGTATTAAATCCCTCAAAGTTTGTAGGTTTTAAGGTTCTCCTAAGTACAAAAATATTTATGTCTATGGAAAGCCTCTTTTGTGTATCTGTCAGCAGCATAATCCGCGGCAATGTATTAATTATGTATTAATTCATACAACATTAAGTATAGACGGCAACGAAATGTCAGTAGAATACCCAACATGCTTTATCTCCACTAAATTGTTAAATAGAATTTTGTGTAACCATTTTAACTTTATTGTCCTACAGCCCTTACTTTCACTGAATTGAATATGGCTTTAAAAGTACGACAGATAAATCTTACTGCATGAACACTGTAGTGACGTGTTGTGATGTGAGGAACGAAGGAGGACAACTCCCCAATAGCGACTCGATAGGCTTTTATGGAGCATAGGAAGACCAAGAAAACGGCGGAACCAACCTAATAAATTATGTAGACTGCAAGAGGTAGTAATGCCTAAAGCTTTTTTGATGATGATGATGATGATGACGATGATGATGACGACTTATCCAAAGAAGGCAAATGTGTGGCAAGTTTAAGCATTATGAACCGTAGGCTCATTTGATTATCATTTCGTTGATCGTTTAGTATGACCTACAAGATTAAAGAAAAGCCTAAACAATAATCCTTAGTGCTTATCCCTGTGCCAGAAGTTACGCTTATCTCCGGCCGCAGCGTTCGGTTGACGGTGAACACAGTGCCATTTCCCCCGGCCGTAGGGCATCACGAGGCCAAGAGAAACTTTAAATATGCTTCCTTTGGAGGAAAAATCCTCATGCCGTTACAAGTTTTAAACTCGGCTCTCCCACATCTAGGCCGCGCCGTGGCTGAGTGGTTAGACAGTTCGACTCTCATTAAGGTGGCCCGAACTCGATCTCAGGCGACGGCAAAGTGAGATTTGTATTGGACAACAAGGCGCTGGAGATCTCCGGTTTCCCAGACCATCTCATTCCATCGGTGCTCCATCTTCATCTCAAGTAGGTATCATCAGTGTCAGCGCCTGCGGTATCGCAGGACAGATCAAATATAAACGAGAGTTGTAATATAACGCTGCTTTTGGTAATAATTTTGAGAAGAGACTTTCTCACTATGTTGATGGGAGGGGATATTGCGAGAGCATGCACCTTGGAGAACGGGGCTAGCCAGTACGACATGAGTGAGTAAGAGTTGCACACATCTGTTGCACAACGAATCCTGATCAGATTTCTTGCAAAAAAGGACGCCAAACCATCGGAATATTTGAGACAGCTCCATGCACAGTTTGGGGAAGAAGCACTTCAGAACACTGGATTGTATGAGTGGGCTAAAATTGTTGTGGAGGGAAGAGAAGCTGTAGAAAATGAACCTCATTGGAGGAGATTGCGAACAAGCATTACTGCAGAAAACATTTTTCCCATTCGTGACATTATTGTGGAAGATCGGCGCATAAAATTATTCGAAAGTGTTTTTGCCTAGGAATAAATTACGGTAGTGTTCAAACAACAGAAAATTGTCTGCCAGGTAGATTCCTCATCCCTCAACCAGGAACAAAAACCATTACGCCAGGAAATGTGCCAGAGATACCTGAATCGGTACGAGGACGAGGGAGAAGAATTCTGGAATCTCATTGGGATTTGTGATGAATGATAATGATATATATATATATATATATATATATATATATATATATATGGGCGCTCAACTACGGCGATCATCAGCGCCCTTTAAAAAACTAGTCATGGCAAAAGCCAGATATAAAACTTTCTAAAACCTATACAAGTGTAACAAAACCTATTAAAAATACACGTACATAAAAAAAAAACATCAATTAAAACCCACTAAAAATTTCGTTCACTAAATCCTAAACTCTAAACTAGACTTAATCTAAAAACCTTCTCCACGGATCTCCACGCACAGACTACACGTGGGTGGGCCTGTTGACCGTCTCCCTCAAACACGAAGAGGAGCCCACACGAGGGAGACTGTTGACTCGGGACCCCGGGTGGGCCAAACCCGTACCTACCGAAGTAGGCCCCTGGGGGGAGTGTGATGAAACTTGGGTGCATCATTACATACCAGAGTCAAAGCAAGCAAGCATGGAGTGGCGGCGAGGAGACGAACCCGGTGCAGTTAAGTTCAGAATACGGCCATCTGATGGAAGAGTGCTTGCAAACTGTTTTTGGGACTCCGTGGGGGTTTCTCTGGCGGATTGTCTTCACGAATAAAGGACAATTAATGCAGCCTATTACTGTTACATTTTGGATGCAGCAAAAGCTGCATATCGCAACAAGGGATGTCCACAACTGATCCGAAACGTCATTCTTCGAGAGATGACAATGATATGGCAAATACTGCCACTTTAACGTGGGAAAAACGGGAGAAAATGCATTGGACACCTCTAGAACACACTCTTTACAGTCCAGATTTATCCCCCTGCGACTGCCATTTGCTTGGATCACTCAAACAAGACCTAGGAAGCCAGTGCTTTGATGATGACGCAAGTGGAGAAAAGTTCTTGAGCGATTGGCTCCGCACGCATCCTTCTTTCTATAAGGATGGCATCAAAAACTATTATTTAGGCTATTAAACTATATTCTACAATCCAATGGAGAATATGTGTATCGAAGGTAGAACGCTTTTTTGTTTGTTTGTAATTTACTTCCTCCAACGTTAAGTCATATCGGACGGTGAATGAAATGGGTGAAGTGATGCTCAAATTAGTCCAGGGTCCATGGAGTTTAGAGTTACCTGACATTGGCCTTGAAGGATAAGGGGAAACCCCAGAAGAAACCTTATCTAATCAACTCACCCTGACCGAGATTCGAACTCGGGACCTCTTGAACGTGTGGCAGACACGCTACCATCTACGCTACTGAGGCGGGCTAGGCAGGACACTAAGCAGAACAGTAATATGTAAATGGGCACATTTGTTTGTTAATAAAAATAAATTAAGAAAGTAAATCCCGTTTAAATTTGATCTACGCTTGTAGTAAAAGCGGGCGTTAAGCACTACACATTTAATTTTATTTCTCTCGCACCAGAGGCAGGCTGTTAAACTTAATTTCTAATTTCCATGCAGAATACACAAGCGGGACGTAAACGATCGATTAGATATTTTGCAAGATTGCTATATATACCTATGGACTTTCAGGTGTTGTGTGTATTATTAATTTGTGACACTCTCACACTGAAGGGCACAATAGTTCTGCCAAACGCGTTAACAAACTACATTAGCGATACCAACATCGCTGATAGAAACTCGCTAACGGAAAACTTTGTTCCTGTAACGAGAAACAGTGAATAGCTTTTGCAAAACGACAGGGTGGAAAGCAGGGGCAGTTCCGCGTTACGAGCAAATTACGTATACAAAACGGAACAGGAAAACACCTGCTGCCTGTTCGGATTCCTGTTAAATTACAGCATACCTCTGCAACTTAGCCATTATCGATCCTGCAACAGGGTTTTCAATCAACCCTCCCAACCGTTGTTGGTTTGGAATTTTACGGTGTTTGAGCCGGCTGAGGCTATTTGGAACAATCAATACTGAGTAAATTCACAGCTTCGTATGAATTTCTTGAACGCGCCTAGAACACTTGATTATTGGCATCTGTTACGCAATACTATTTAAATTATACACCTCGCTAAAGCCCATCACGTCTCAAGAGTTTCCTTAAATACAAATTCAGATACCCGCGAAAAATAATGTAATTTAAAAGCAAGGTATATTATCTGAAAATAACTTTTAATAACCAAGAAATAAAATAATGGGGATTAAGGTGAGTGCTAAGTACAATCTTAACTTCTTATTCCTTCAGACCTACATCTCAAATTATAATAAAGCTTCGTATAAAAAGGGTTTAAAATAGTCGTGAACATCATGATGTCATTTTTTTTGTTCCATTTATACCCCGCCTTTAACCGGCAGGTATGGTCTACAGAGAAGGACCAACCCGTCATTTTGACGGCTGCAGCTTTATTTGCCCTTTTTAAAATAGTAAACAAATTTTAATGCATGACAGTTTATTTAATATTACTTATGCAGTTTACTAGTATATCATTTTACTTTTGTCTGAAGAATTAGATAGTAAAATGAACATTTTAAGCCTGAAAATGAATCCCAAGATATACGATAACCAAATGTGAAATGGACTACTTCCCTTAGCAAACACACATGTTTCAAAATAAAATGTTGAATACCACAGTACATAGTAAAAAAACACTCATAAACCTGATTTCACTCATTCCATGCTATCTGCAGCACACGTGTATTCAGCATTGCCTAAACAGGTCCACAAATATACTTGTTGCATTTGTTACATAAATGCTTGCTCCTATTCTTCCCAGGTAAGGAAAACCATTCACCAGAAACTTTGAATTTGCATCAACTGCAAGCCAAAACTTTATTCTAAACTTGTCCGGTTTATTTCTCATATATGTAATGAAAAAGCCTCTAGCCTTGCAAGCAGACAGTTGCTCATCCACAGTGATACTTTCATTTGGAATGTAACACTGCAAGGAATTGTTATCAAAGGATTCCAGGAGTAGCAGCTGCAAAGCGATCTGTGCTTAGTATTTCAGGGAATTTGTTTCTGCTCATTGTGGTCCTGAAAAATGGTGGTCCCCAGGGATTCCACCATAACAACTTCAACGGAGAGTTTTTTTTTTTTTTGCTCAAAAACCTCGTAAATACATAAATGGCAGCACTTGGGCAATAAAGCTTTCTTACTCATGGACAAATGGACTGCAGAGTACCATAAACCATAAACCAATCAAGAAGGAAAACAAGACCAGATGTGGACAGATCCGAAGGCTATTGTTTACATTTCAGTACCAGTCAAAATGACAGATGGCGGTCCTTCTAGTAGGAGTTGTTTGTACCGAATTTTAGAACGGTCCAAAATGTTTAATTCTTTGTGGACGTGTTTCTCATAAGCATTTATTAAAAGTCGTAGAACGTGGGAAGCATAAAAAACAACAGGAAAAAAAGAAAAAGAAAAACATAAGCAAGAAATAAGTAATCTAAAGCAGCTCATCCGTGAAAATGACTCGTGCGGTCCTTCTAATGTTAACTCCAATGGTCATATCAGCGGTCGTTCTCCTTTGAAACATACCGAAGGTGTTAACTCGTATTCATTGGGTTTTAATTAGTAGATCACGCACACATTCGCACTCTCATTCATGCTTCCACACTCTGAGGAAGATGGGGAATTATCTTGGCCGGAGAACAGTCCCCAAAACCCACCGCCGGGAATCGAACCCGGGAACCCTAGCACGGCAGGCGGTGCTCTACCATCTGAGCTACGGGGCCAGAAATGTTGGGTTTGTTCTTAACATTTCAGACTAAACAACAAACGCACAAGCTTCTTATGTGAAACAAGGAAAAATTCTCTAAGACAAAAGCCGAAGAATGGAAATATGGAAACCTATGCCGTAACCATTAAATCAACATTTGAGCGTTATTTTCGCATGAATTTCTCTCAAACTATTGTTAAAAATCGTATTATTGAGCTGCTTCATGTAAACAGAGATAAATGATAGTGGGATACATTTAAAAAAATATATATATTTCGTAGTAGGTACTCGTTAAAGGAGACTACAGCAGGTTAGGACATAGAGTAACACTAAGATTCTGTTTTCTTTGCCTGGTCGTGCGAGAGAGAGAGAGAGAGAGAGAGAGAGAGAGAGAGAGAGAGAGAGAGAGAGAGAGAGAGAGAGAGAGAGAGAGAGAGAGAGAGAGACAGACAGACAGAGAGAGAGAAAGGGAGAGAAGTGTCAGAGGTAGAGGAGCTAATGCATTACACCCAAACATCTATACAGATGTTTCTCTGAAATACACATTTTTAGCTTCTCTGGAACCCAGCTAGTGTCTATTTTGAATAATATCTGTGTGGTGCGTAAGTGCAAGAACAGTAAAACAGAAGTTCTATTACCCTAAGGGTGTAAAGGGCGATCTTTCTAGTTCAAAACTATCCCTTATATGATTTTAGTTAGTTTAAACTTTGTTTCAAAGTTTTCAATAAGATTCAGAAAATGAAGCAATATATATATATTGAATTTCTTAGGAATGCTCTGTTATGTCCTCTTTAATTCCGATATACACAGAGTTTATTGTAAAATTACTTTTTGGAACAGTATTTCCAGTGAAATATCGAATTCTTGGAGGAATTCAATACCTTCTCTTGGTACTATAAATAAGTAGGAAAACTTTAAAAATGGGATTATGATATGCAAAGAATTGTATTTTGTTTTTATAATGACCATGCAAATGAAACCAACATTGCTAGTCAAAAGTGTACTATGGGTAACATAACTTATTTATGTGAAGATGAAATAAAATGTAATATACCAAATTGTTTCAAAAATCATAATGACTAAATAAGTTTTTCTGTGCTATTTTTATTGCATTAATTTTAATTTACTGGTAAATGTTACGAGGGTAGTCTGAAAAGTTTCGACCTGAACATGAAGATGGCAGCACTCATAAACAAAAGCTAGTGATTAAGAAGAATCGTCAACGTATTAAAAGTGAGATATATTTCATATATAAGTATGAGTAGCTGGCATACTTAATTTATAAGAGTACTCATTCAGTTGTTTGATGTTCACCTTTCCTCCAAAAGCTTTTCAAACCTAAATCCGGGTCATCTTCAGTGAAATCTATTCATTCTATTAAGTGAATTCAGTGAAAAGAAATTTTCTGGAGTATACAAAATACCTTGTAATAACTGTGAATCGTACTATATTGGAAGAACTAAGAGAAGTCTTAAAACTCATCAAATCGAACATTTGAGAAATATAAAACTTAAATAGATAGATAAATCAGCAGTAGCCAACCACTTCTAGAAATGTAACCATGATATTGGTCAAAATATAAACTATTAAAACATGTACAATCTGTTAGTGAACGGGATATTTGGGAAAACAATTTATATTCTAAATAGTGGAAAAGAAAATATTATGAATTTTGATATACCAGCATGTAATAGTGTTCTACAATGTATTAAACAAGTTAATAAAGTCAACCACGATGAAGCTCAATCAACTACTATGAAAACATATACTATAGATCAAGCTAAATTTAACTCATATTTCAAACAATCTAGGACACGCATGAAGCAGATGGAAGAGAAAAAACATCTACTTCAACAGACAGATGGTAACCAGGGTATCGTTCCAGAAACGGAGATAGAAGAGGAAGTACATTTGGCTCAACAAACATCCAACAGTTTAACTCTCTCACACCCAGAGACGATGCAACTCAAGCCTTCTAATATTACAGGTGATGACCAATCATCTGTGCGAAGTAATATTTGTACCAATGTTCCAG
Source organism: Mantis religiosa (assembly GCA_030765055.1). Lineage (NCBI taxonomy): Eukaryota > Metazoa > Arthropoda > Insecta > Mantodea > Mantidae > Mantis > Mantis religiosa. The sequence continues at coordinate 41,990,811 of CM060949.1, read as the reverse complement.
TTCCAAAGTTTGGCATCAGAAATCAGGAGACCTCCAATGGGCGTAGCCTTAACTTTCTTGGAGAGGAAGAAGATTGTCCTCAAGCAGTAGTTGGAGCAGATTTTACTGAAGATGACCCGGATTTAGGGTTGAAAAGCTTTTGGAGGAAAGGTGAACATCAAATAGTGAGTGAGTACTCTTATAAATTAAGCATGCCAGCCACTCATAAAATCTAGTGAATTTCGTTGTACATCTGTTGGCAGTTGCTCACCAAAGTTTCACCCATTTTGGACGCTCAGTTGCTATGTGACAGTCATTTGAGTGAGTTAATGTGAATGTTTTTACGAAAACTGACAACAATCGAGTATCCAGTTGTCATAAAATATTTGTTTTTGAAAGCCAATACGCCTACGCAAATCAATGATGAATTGGATTCTGTGTATGGGGACTCTGCACCATCATTTATCACAGCGAAATTTTGGGCAGCTGAATTCAAACGTGGCCGTAACTACCGACGAAAACATCGTTAAAGTACAACAAATGGACGTGGCCGTGCAACTGCCGACGAAAACATCGCTAAAGTTCAACAAAGGGACGACCGCCGAATTAAAGTAAGAGAGTTAGTAGAGGCTATGAACATGTCAAGCGAACGTGTTTGTCACATATCAAATCAACATTTAGACAGCCTACCATGGTAGCGTAGATGGTAGCGTGTGTGCCTCACGTTCGAGAGGTCCCGAGTTCGAATCTCGGTCAGGGTGAGTTACATGGATAAGGTTTTTTCCCGGGTTTCCCTTATCCTGAGGACGAATGTCGGGTAACTCTAAGCTCCATGGACCCCGGACTCATGTGAGCATTACTTCACCCATTTCATTCATCGTCCGATATGACTTAACGTTGGAGGACCTAAATTAAAAAAAAAACTATACATGAGAAAGCTGTCCGCGCGTTGGGTGCCGCGTTTGCTCACGTTAGGCCAAAAATGTGTTCGAATGAACGTGGCGCAGTTTAGGAACAAGAAATCCGAGTTTTGGCACCGATCGATTAGTGTAGATGAAGCTTGGATGCACCATTATACGCCCCAAACAAAAATACAGCCCTAACAGTGAACGGCAAAGAGGTAACAGACTCCAAAAATAGCAAAAACTGTCTTTTTTGGGCTGGGAAAGTGACGGCGACTGTGTTTGTAATACTCATGGAATGATTTAATCGATTATATTCAGGAGCATATTATACATCATTACTTGACGAGCTGAAGGCAAAACTTGCAGTAAAACGGCCACATTTGTAGAAAAAGAAAATGCTGTTTCAACAAGACAACGCATCGTCTTATACCTCAGCGGCTTCAATGGCGAAAATCCACGAATTTCGGTTTGAACTATTTGACCATTCACCTTACTTACCAGATCTAGCCCCAAGCGATTTCTTTTTGTTTCCTCATCTGAAAATTGTACTCGGAGGACAGAACTTTTCGTCAAATGAAGAGGTAATCACCTTTGTGAACAATTATTTTGCAGAGAAAAACGACGAGTACTATTTGGACGGGTTACAGAGATGGGAGTATTGCTGGGAGACCTATGTAGAGTTACAAGGAGACTATGTTGAAAAAAAAAAGTTTCTGAGAAAGTGTACTGTATCTTCATTGGGTCGGAAAGCTTCCAGACCACCTATGTAACTATTTTCTCAATGAGTTACTGTATGCTTAACAAATTTCACAATAGAAGTCATTTGAGAAATAAGTTGTACGCGTTTTAAGATAAATTGCTCTCATATATTTCTAAAGTGTGATATGTTATCCCGTAGGAGATAACAGTAGTTACTGAAGAAGTAACTGAAGAAGTAGTTGGTAGTTACTGAAGAAGAGATGCCTTAGAAAAATATAACGAGTTAACTACTACCACAAGGCCTGAGAATATCATGTAAATTGGATGCTATGGCATCTGAAAAATTATTCTAATTAAGCCAAACATCTCAATTGAACCAAACATTTGTTGCTAGGTTACATTAAAGTTCCCGGTTTAGTGGCTTAAACAATACATCACAATGAATAAATATCTACGCGATTAAGACCAACTACTTTCTCCATATCTTCAATGTTCTATGGAAACAAAATTCCGACAATGACCTAAAAACTGTATACTCTTTTGTTCCTTTCCAACACCGAAAATTACGGCAGTTATAATACTTTAAACTTTTATTGCCTTTATTACTCTTCTGTATAATAAAATCATCTTTAATTCATAAAATTATTATTTACATCACTTTTTAAATCAAAGGATTTTTGCAGCGCGAATTTCAATTACTGATTGTGATGATCATGGTAGCAGTAATTATATAAATCAGCTTTGACGAACTGACGTCAGTCATCTAGATTGATAACTAGACTGTGATAACGTATGATCTTCGCTTCAATTCCCTCAGCTGCATTTAAGCAAATTACAGCTCAACGTAATTTATTTATGGTTAACTTCTTATGCCACATCGGGACTGTACACCATAATTAATCAATGTGTTACACGAGCGTGGCAAGCAGATGGATTCTCTCGCTATTTAACTTTAGTATGTACGTTAGCGTTGGCAAGTCGTTAATTAAACCTAGAAATTTCACTAGGTTTTGTTAAGTTTCCTACACATATTTAACATTTAAAATATATTGGTATCTATTTTGTCTTAATTTCCTTTTTATTCTCTATTCTAATGTTGTTCTAAATTTGCAACTTCTGTTAAAATTTGTGCATCCAAATACTACATATTGTTTATAATATGCACATTATTTTGTTATATTCATTAATATTTCACAATTATTAATTGAAATATTCATACAAAAGTGATTCTGCTATCAATTTTACTTAAACCAAGATATTAATTCATGCAGTAAGATATAGGTAGAACATTTTGAAAATATACCTATAAGGTATATTTACAGAAACCACTATCTGTATGTTAGAAATATTAGCACTGGCTGTTGAAATATTTGTCCCACTGTGACACAAGGCGGTGAATAGTTGGTTCATAAAAGTGCCCGGGTGGATGTGAGCCAGTTCCTCACGTACTGCTGGACGTCGTCATCCGAGGTGAACGTTTGCCTCTCAGAGCCTTTTAGAGAACCAAAAATGGCGTAATCAGATGGAGAGAGGGACTGTATGGAGGGTGGCCGAGAATCTCCCATTTGTATTTCTGCAGCAGTGCCGCGACTGTGTTGCCGTATAAGGCTTTGCATTCTCAAAGAGCAGAATGACCCCACGACCTGGTCGTTTTGATTTGATCGCTTGCAGGAAGTTGTACCGTTTCCTGGAATGTCTTAAAACGTGGAAGCGTTAAATTACCAGAGGTTCGTATAGGATGGTTAAGGAAATGCACAAAGTATTTCAAAATTTGATGTTTTTAACGATATCTTTATACTCTTAAGATTTCAAATATAACAATATACAATTTCTCTTGTCTTCAAATCTTTAGCTGGTGCTTAAAATGTCAATTATCCTTGCCACTGGTTATAAATTATTATTTCTTTAACTGCATTGAAAGTTTTTAGAGTTTCTTTTGTTGTTTAAAGTGCACTAACTACCCGAAATTTGTCTTAAATGACGCGAGAAACTCAGGGAAAAATTTGGAATAGAAATTTAGAAGGTTTATCCAGAACGGACGTAATGGAGTGAAGCCAAACAATGTTGTCCCCAATGTTCCTACGTACGGAGCGACGAAGTGCAGATGCGATGTTCAGTGTCCGTGATCCATGTCAAAAGTCCTCTTTCTTTTACTGGAGCCTCCCAGACGAACAGTCCAGGCCGATCCTCCCGGTGCAGCGTCTAAAATTTTTCCAAGCTTTTGGCTCCCTCTACAGGCGAAAGTAGCGCTTCCTAGCGCTGAGCAACGGAAGTAAGCTGTATGGCTTGTAGTCTAACGAGCTGGAGATCACCAATATAGCTCAGGAGCTGGGAGAGTAGTAGTTAGCACGAAGTAGATGAGTCTTTAGAAGTGATCAGGTGCAAAGTGTATCAGAAGGGAGCCATCTTGGTCAAAGAAAAACGACAGCATAACCTTTCCTGCACTTGTGTGGATGGCCTTGGTTGTTTTATATGGTCGTCACCCTGGCTGCTTCCATTGGAGATTTTGTCGTTTTCGCTCTGGTTCGAAGTGAAGAGACCATAACTCAGCTCCAGCTACCACTCCTGCCAGGAGCTCATTCCCTTCCGTAGCATAGCGTTGCAGATGACCAAGACAGTGGACAATTCGACATGCTTCCTGGTGTGCTTTAAGACTTTGGGGCATAAATTGGGCACACACTTTGCGCAAGAGCAGTCATTCCTTCATGGTGGTGTGAACACTTCCGACGCTCAATCCGACCTCGGCGGCTATGGCTTTGACTCTCACTCGGCGGTCATGGGTAATGAGTGCATCAACCACCTGTACGATGTCATCGGTAATGCAATGTGCTGCTCTAGACCGTGCATCATCGGCTAACGACACCCGGCCTCCCCTGAAACGCTACACCTTGACCCTTGCAAGGGACATACAGTATTTACCGTACACTTGTGACATTCGTCGATGAACGCACGTTCTCCTACTTCTTCCGCGGACAGAAAACAAACAACAGTTCCTTTCCCTGCTTTTGACACCTCCATTTCACTGTTTGCTATGCGACTGGCAGCGTTGGATGATTGATGCATGCTGCTGCTAGCTTTGTATAGTCATATGACGTGCATGAGTGCCATCTAGTGACGGGCTGTGAACTTCCACGCTCTGGTAGGAACACTACTTATTTGCGCACGTCACGTTATTAGCATCCTTTCAGTGGTTGGCGCATACCAGACTCCAGCTCGATTCTTTTTGAACGTCCTTTATATATGCTTTGTTTAACCATTTTATTTGATACAAAATTATAAAAAAAATATACGCTTCAAACTGCATTTAAGCACTAGTAGGCTCAGATTTGATGTAGATACTAAGAGCAAATCTTAAAGGCCTAAAAAAGTAAAAAATATTATTCCTCTGACATTAAAGTGCTCCCGCAATTACAAATAATAACGAAAGTTAATGGAAAATATAGCGCAACAAGTAAAGTGGCATTAAAAGAAGTGGAAAGAGCAAATCGCATGAATAGAGAAAGCCAGATTCCCTAAGAAAACTTGTACAGGAGGATATATAACTAATTTGAAATTTCTGTTACAAAAGAGATTCCTTATACAGGTTCATCAGATTAAGTGACCGCGCTCTTATGAACACCTGGTCCCGGGCGCACAGCATTCATCTGCTGTGATTGCAGTTGCCGCTGTTGCGTCATAGACCCGATTCGCATCATATATGACAATGACAATAGAACGGAGCCATGGTTGGTAGCAAAACCGAGTTGTCGGTAGCAGCGAGTAGCGAGTGGCAAATTTGGTATTAATAAAAAATTACCTTCCGTGCTTATCCTTGGCTCAATATTCTGATAATAGGAGATATGTACATTCCCAAAACGTCAATTTCTAATCGTCTTTTCACCTGGCTTGTTTCTCGAGAAGATGTTGAAAATATTCGTCACCCGGAAAGATTCAGTTCTTAATTTTACTTTTCTCCCACTATATTTATCTTTTAAAAAAGTATATATTTAGTTTTTGCTTCAAAATACATAGTGAATCTTGTTTCTAAGGTCCAAAATTGAATTAATGCACTGTTTTTACATAACTCCTACTGTATGAGAGTATTTATGTCTTTGAAATAATAACAATAAACAAATAAATACATCGACAGCGAAAGACATTCTTTTATTGGAGGTAAAATCTGCTTCACCACATTCGTCACTGTGGAGCGGTTCCCCTCCTTTTGGGTTGGATTTATATCACACGATGCGGTGACATATCTGAAGTAGGATTTGCCCCGCCGTGAGGTCTACGCCCCACACGCGCAAAAGTTTCGCGCTCCCTCGATGTGGCGATGCTTGTAGAAGCCAAACCTTACCTTGATGAAGAACCGATGAACCTTTCGTCTAAAAGACGTTAAGATGATGTTCTCGAAGATTTCTATAAATCCTCTCTCCGGCAGCTGCAGCGAGCGATGCGATGTGAAACTTCTCAGGCGTTGTATCGATACAAAAGGGATTTCACTTTTGGGCAACTATGGAATAAAATAATTAATACCATTTCACTTTCCTTGGAAGTATATTTCTTGACATCATTTTCTTCTTTACATGCGACTTTTTCCACTGATGTATATAGCCCTTGACTATATTTTAATTTTCTCTTTTTATTTGGATGCAACGCTTCTATACTTAAATTATTTATCGTAGCGTCGCGTATTCGATCTATATTATAAACGTTTACTAAACGTTCATAAATGATGAACTCCAATAACTTCTCGTAGTCACAAGAAGCCTTTTGCCGAAAACACGTCTGCCATCTTCGAGAGTTAAAGGCAGAAGAAAAGATTTCAGAATAAAATCATTGGTTCTTTTCTGTAATTTTGGTCGCTAAGTTACCGTAATACTTAATTCTGATTGCTCCTACGTCACAATTTGGGATTTAAATAAACCTAAGCATTTGTTGCATCATCTATATGGCCTGCTTGGTTATTAACTTACGTTGAATTACAGATGGCCATGTTTACTTAATATGCAATATCAGCTTCAGCAGCTAATGTCAAATACTACTAAAATCACCCTAAAGACTCACCATTTTCGATTATTTTGCCCTCAAATAATGACCATTCATACCAACAACAATATCTGTAAATTCTAACGGAAATGGAATATGAAGTCCCAACTCAGGTCGAAGTATTTCTATTTGCTTCAATATACTCTTCATATCCATACCAGAATCACCCATCATGCTGCATTTGTGAAACTGCTAAGAAACAAAACTACGTCGTTGCCTTAGATATATTTTACAAAGACTCACTAAATATCCGTTAGATGATCGGATAAAACGCAGAAAACTATCAGGAAAGCTGAATGTTGATTTTTACGAAGCGCTTTCAGTATAACCTAAACAGAATTCACTTCATAGAAGGTAGCGTCACAAAACACATCGATCACGAAACAATTGCAAAGGGTTTTCAAGTGCAGAAGTGGAGAACCTCGCCTTGCAGCAACCTGTTGCGTATGAGGTTAATTTTCAAGCGTTATTAAGCCAAAATGACATCCATAATACTGTTACTAAACAAGCACACATAGAGAATGAACAATATGTTTCTGGAATATTAATACATTGAAATGTAGTCATAAACATCAATTTTACACTCGGATTGCACATAGGGTAATTTACCAACTTAGAGTCATTTCGAAAAGCGGACATCTGTTTCGGTGAAGCACATTCAATTTCATTTGTTTTGCTTTTGAACTGTATGGCCTTGTACTACTTCCAAAACCAACTATAGTGATATATATTCGAAACACGTTTCACTAGGCAAATTACTATTCCATGCTTAGGTTTTACAAAATTACTTTCATGAGGTTTTATTTATTACATTAATGGATTATTATCTATAATGTATCCCATACTTTAAGTACCTAGTGTGTGAAAAGGTCTAACAAAAGTTAAAGTAACAAATAAGCAAATCATCAATGAATTTGCTGTACGACAGAACCTAAGAAATAAAATAATACGGTAAAACATACATATGTAATTCAGCACAGTAGTGGTAACAATACTATAGTTTTTAAGACAGAAAAAAATAAAAATTATGACGGGATACAAACAGAAGGAATGAAAGTTATGTAAATAATCACTTAATTACAACAAAACTATATGATAGACCGATATAAAAGAAATTAAAACATAAAAATGAATTGAAGGAATGCGACCAAAGGATGTAAGAATCGCTCAAACGTCTACCTTTACATGATGTGCACCCTTCTTTAAACATATTCTTTCTTTCATTCTTCAGTTTCTGTATTTCTAAACAAAACCACGCAGTTCCTACCTGAAGATATAGATCTATCCTATTTGGGACGTGCATTCAATGTTGTAAATAGGTGACTTAAACTTGATTTGGGAATAAAATAGTTGCCTATTCATTTATGCCCAAACCAAATTACTGCCAATTACAAGGGCTGCTCAACGAAGACTGAGACTGACCCTTTGTCACCAGCTATAGCTAATTACCATATGGAACACCTACAACATGAAATACTTGCCACAGCTCCACTTAAACCATCTCTTATATATACACAGATACGTGCACGACACTTTTGTAATTTGGCCACATGGATCAGACACATTGCCTAACTTTTTTGAGCATCTCAACAGCCTTCGACCTCAAATACAGTTTAACATGGAAGTGCAGAAGGATGGAGTTGTTCCATTCCTGGACATTCTTGTTTCAAAAAACAGCAACGGCACACTGGGGCATGTTGTATATCGCAAGCCTACACACACCGATCTCTATCTGAACGTTTCCATCATAAGTCTCAACGACTGGGAGTTCTCAATAAACTGGCCCACAGAGCTTTGTCTATCTCTGATCCCAGCCACTCAAAACAAGAATTACATCACCTGAGACTCACTTTCCGTCAAAACGGCTACTCCGAATATGACGTTAAAGCCTCGATCACCAAAGCTCGGAAAGGGAAACCTGTAATTCAGCAAGCGTTACATAAGCTTACCGCTACAGCCTGCCAATCTATCCGGCAGAATCAGCAGAATTCTCGTCAAATACAACATCAGGAGCATACGAAAGCCACCTCCGAAGATTAAACATCTGTTGAGACCAATGAAGTGCAAACTGGACTTCCAAGTTCCGGGAGTGTACCGCATTCCCTGTGAATGTGGGGCACCGCAATAGGACAAACCGGAAGGACCATCGTTACTAGAATTAACGAACATGAACGGAGCATTCGTTTAATGAAATCTCAGAAGTCTGGGCTGTCAGAGCATTGTTTTGATATTGACCAAAAAACCAATTTTTGGGAGACGGCTATTTTGGCAATATGCAACAATTGCTGGCAGCGGAAAATTAAGGAGGCTTTGGCGATTTCCTCTGAAAGGAGCACGCTTAATCGTGGTGCTGAATTTCAGCTCAGCTTATCTTGGAACCCATCTTAAAAATGGAAATCCGTCGATTTAAGAAGCAAAGAGCAATACAGCTTGATAATCCAGTTAAGTAGCTACGTTTCTTTGACACAATTTTCTATACTCACGCCATCTCCTGACCTGGCATTTGATTTACTGAAAACACTCTTTTGTTCAGTAATGCGAATTTTGGTAGTGCCTTGCTTTGGTTTATATTTGTGTTATATCCACTGTTTCATTTGTGGTTATAACATTTTATAAATATCCTGATGATGGGAGAGATGCGCACTCCCGGAACGTCGGTACCTCTTCGTCTTTTCGCCTGTCTTGTGGCCCGAGAAGAAAGTGAGCAGCTGAGACTGATTTTTGCCACAGATGTTTATTACTGCAATTCAATGTTTACATGATCTTTTCAAAGTAGTTCCCTCCTACTTCAATGCTTTTTATAGCGTCTCTGTCAGTCCTTGAACACGTGCTGCAGACCATTGTTTGTCAGGTCCTTGAGAATCGCCTCACTTTTCTTGAGCACTGCTTCAGCGTTCTCAAATCGAATATCCCTAAGCTTTGCCTTTAGTGATGGGAATAAAAAAAGTCACAGGGTGCAAGATCGGGGCTCTAAGGCGGATGTGCTACACAGGTAATATTTAATCGAGCCAGACACTGCATAACTTGATTTGCGAGGTGAGGCCGTGCACTGTCATGATGAAGTCACCACCCCGTCCGAGAAAGCTCTGACCGTTTCTTTGCAATGTGCTTCCTCAGTGTAGCCAGTACTGACGTGTAGTATGCTGCTGTAACAGTAGTGTGAGGGGGTATTGCATGCTGGTAAATCATTCCATTACAGTATACAAAACAAAATGTGATCACCATTACTGTCCCTGAACATGGAACTACTTTTGCCCTTGGTGTTGGAGAACCTGGCTATTTCCACCCTGTACTTGCTTGTTTCCTTTCAGGATCATAATGATGCAGCCATGACTCATCACCGGTGATGATCGCTTAGAAAATGCATCCCTTCCATCTGCAAAGAGACGCAGCACCTCACGGCTTGTCTCCATTCGCACAGTCTGTTTAGGAGCCAACAAACGTGGCACCCAACGAGCAAAAACTTGGGTCATATGGAGATGGTCGTGCAAAGTTATAAACACACTGCCATATGAAATTCTCAGTCTTTCGGCGATCCTCTTCGACAGTCGCAGCAGCTGTGTTGATTTTGACTTCAGTCACAGCAGAAGCCGAAACACCAGGCCCATCTTGCTTAACACTGACGAGTCGGCCTTCTTTGAAGTCCTTGAACCACCTAAGCACTGTTGCACGAGGTAGTGCATCTTCACTGTACACTTGCTTCAGCTTTTCATAAGTTTGGTGGCTGTATGTTTTAAACGAAAACAGAATTTCATTGCGCTGCACTGCTCCTTTCGCGTCACCTCCATTGTCTGGCATGCAAAATGCACGTGGGGTCCACAAAATAGAGCATTACTACCAACCTACCAATACGAGAGTGCTGTCACCTACCAATATTATAAATAAAAACCCGCCCTTTTCAAATATTTATGCTACAGATACGAAACTATCGCGGAAGTTACAGGAAAACAGCCCTTGTATTAAGTATGTATGTGTTTGGTGTCTTTAACTAACATGTCCTTAGCATGTGTTCTTCCGTTATGCGTGATGAAGTTCTGAATCCTCAAATAAGACAGTTTACATGTTATACCACTTTTGAAAATCTTGTTTATTTTTATTGTTCTAATTGCAATAAAATAGCAGAGAATTCCTTCTCGTTTTGGCAATTCACATACATATTAACTTGAAATAATAATGGCACACTGGCAAATTATTAGTTTCTAATTATATTTTAACTGTTGGCATACCATTGAAAGCTGGATTGCCATATTGCCAGCTGCAATAATTGGTAATTATCCTGCCCCCTAATAATCATTCCAAGTTTCTATCTATGCAGCAAGGTTCTGGGGCGGTGTTATTAGGGAATTGAAATGTAAACTGTTTTTACATGCATTACATAATTATAATATTATTTGCGTATAATTGAGTCGTAAAAAGTGCTCACGTGACTCAACAAATAATTATAAAAAATGCATCGCAGTCATTAAACTTTATTACATTCATAATCAGTTTAGCAGCACAAAAAAGCTCTCATAATCAATGTAAAACTGAAAAGTTGGAGTTAAAACACAATTTCTAGGGCAAATGAAACGGAATCACAAATATGCTGTACAATAAATTAGTTCAACATTTCCGTTTTTGTGAATTTTATAGGAATGCAAAGCTTTTGAAACTGTAAGGAGACGGAATACTTAAGCTTTCACGACCGGCGTCTTGTTCAGTAGAAGATTCCAAGCTGTAAGGCCGTGGTCCACCTGGCTTTCTCAACTATCTCCCAGACATTTCGCTTGCAGCTGAGCAAGCATCATCGGTGGCTCAGAAAAGTTGTCTTTGTACCCTTCGTAGGTACTTCGTCTGGGAGAGAGTTGAGGAAGCCCTTACAGCCTTACAGCCTTACAGCTCAGAATCTTCTATAGAACAAGGGAACGGAAATTTAATTCACATTTAAAATCACTATATGCAAACTGTGAGATGTGAGTTGGCATTTTATAGAATGAAATTGCATACACAGTTATAGAATCAAAGTGTATTATTTGAGAATCTTGAGCTTTTACTGAAATCTATTGTTTTGCGAAATTCCTCATCTCTTCATCACATAATGAAAAATTCCGCATGTTGTGTAACTTCATTCCATATACAATCTGACGAGTATTCCAAACGCCGTCAAATAGCGAATGTTAGGTTATTTACACTACATAGACATCATAGAAGAAAATGTACTTTCGTATGTTTTCAGATACGTTTCCAGTATCACACACACACACACACACACACACACACACACACACCTACACACACACACACACACACCCACACACACGAATAAATTCCTGTATTTCTTTAAGTAGAATATAGGGCCTTTAGAACTGCACAACTTCGGGGCCTGTAGGCAACGAGTGTGTATCAGAGGTTTTCTGATAATCGCCGTTCCAGCCACGGCCTACAGTCTTCATTGTTACTCTACAAATCACTCGTTCGTCCGCTTATTACATATGCCTGTCAAGTGTGGGGGGCCGCACACACATGTCATCTGCGTCGTCTTCAGGTCATACAGTATCCCTTCATGCGCATCGCTACCAACGCTCCATGGTTCATCCGTAATCAGCAACTCCATCACGAACTAGGACTGTTACCTCTTCACGACTACATTCGCAGGATCGCTCGTCTTTTCTTTCCGACGCTGCAAGAAGTGCCAGGAGCTGTGCATTATAACATCGGCGTCCGGACGCGCCAGCCCTCACGCTTGAAGAGGAGACTACCACAGGACCTGCTTCTAAGTGATACATCTGACTCGAGTGATTCTAGTGCTTGGTGTCTGTCTTACATGTTCAATATTGACATAATTTCTCAGAGAGTTCTGACTTAATGTAATTAGGGGGCGGCCTGTTAGCCTACCCCTGAGTGTTGTTTTTCTTATTGTACTGTTACCTTCTTTTCACTCTGATCTGTAAAGCATTGTACTGCTGATCAATCAATAAAAATTAAAAAAAGAGTTTTCTGATTAGAGATATTCCGCTATAAGTGATCAGCCCATCGGCGGAAGTGCATGTACGTGAGATGATAGGAAAGGTGATGATGGCGCAATCGGTGAAATGCTGGCGGGGAAACCGAAGGGCCCTCAGAAAACCCTGGGTTTTCCATCACAAATCTCACTATGCGGTCGCCTAGTATTTGGAATAATTAAAGTAATTTAAGAAAACAGGATAATATCGTAAAACATTTATAAACGATAATTTGTTAATTTCTCTTATAAAGCCGAGGTTTAAAGGAAAATGATAGATTAAACTAACTTATAACGTTATAATATACTTAAGAAAGTCTGCTCTTGAAATAAATAATATACTATCACACTGAAGTAAAAACCTGGAATTTAGGACCGGCTTTTACAGCCTTGATGTAATATTCTTCTAACAGTCACTAACTTAAAAGAATGAAACATCTGTTCTTCACTGGCCCTCTTTAAATAGCCCACATTATATAGCCACAGTTGTTTCCTTAGCATTGCATTGACTGCTAAATCTCTAGGCGAAACCCTCTTGAGGACTGCTAAACTGCATTCCAGATTTTTCCAAAAGATGTAGAAAATATAATTTAATATTATAATGTAAATTTACAAATAATAGCACTATTAAAACATAAATGTAGATAAAAGGATGTACTTAAATTGTTTACCTCTAGATCAATTTAGTCTTCAATAGGACGTAATATAAAACGGTATTTATTAGGGGCATTTATTTATGAGTTAATAGAAGCAAGATTGACGCAAAAACTGAGTATAGATTATGTCAGAGCTATGTGCACCTCGGTAGAGCACCTGACTGCCATGCTAGGGGTTGCGGGTTTGATTCCCAGCTGGGGGTGGGGATTTTTCACCAATCAAGATGATTCGACATCTGTCCCAGAGTCTGGAAGTATAAATGAGCGTGAATGTGTGCGTGATCTAATGGTTAAAACCCAACGAATATGAGTTAACACCTTCAACATGTTCCAAAGGAGAATTCCCGCCGAAGTACCCAGGCGAGGTATAAATGGAATAAAAGAAATATAAACTGTTATTAAAATTCTTTCGGATAGGCTGCTATGTCTGCGGCAATTTATAAAATTGGGAAAAAAGGATGGTTTGGTATAGTGTTATGGATACCTGATTATTGCTGGTTACCTCTCAGCTGACACATTTCAACCCGTTCATTATGCATACGCACTGATCCAGGTAATTTTGATAATACAGGATCCTGTCATTCGTTCCTGTAAGAACACTAATCTAAGCGTCGTGGCCTAGACTTGGTGTTGTGATTATTTGCGAATAGACATAGGATACAATTTGACACATATATGATAGCTTTCCATCTTTCCATTTCTAAACTTATTTTTGTACTTTTTCCTCAGCGTTTTAGTTTCCTAAATAGATTACTACATGGAGTTTACATCCAATAGCTACGAAGGTTTAAATAATTAAAGCTATCATATATTTTTATCCTCTTAGGGACTTAAGTAATTTATTACTAATCAAACAGTATGCCACTGAAACAAAAGTATAAATGGTAAATGCATTTTTAGGTTCACTGCTTTTGAAATAATATGACAATAAAATTTATTTCACAATTAAACAGCATAGTTTTAAAAAATATTTGAGTTAAGGTTTCATATGTAGAGTATTTGGCACAGGACAATAAAATTCTTTTTGAGGCTCGATAACCTCCAAATTGAAGTTAGTCAAAATAAAATTTAAACAATTCTTACTGGAATACAGCCAGACTGAAAAATTTAATGCCAGAGCTGGGATTTGAAGCACGGATCTTCCGCTCTCCATGCGGTTGCTCTAAACCACTGAGCTACTATGGCCAACCTGCCGACATGACATTAAAATCTCCAACTGACTCGTATGTTTCCCGGTACAGCACTAGGGGTTCTCATATGCTCTGAGACAAGCACCTTTTTTGGCGACTCACTATGCTGTAAGTCCCAGGTGGTTAAAATCCGTGGCTCAAATCTCGGTTATGACATTGAATTTTTCAGTTTGAATCTATTCATTAACACGATTCTTATTTTTGTCTAAGACGAACCGTTAGACTTTTAAGCTTTAGATTAAAAAGTTAGCTAAATATTAAAATATATGCCGAAAGCGTACTGTCTCAGTGTATACCTCACTGCAATTCTAGTTCCTTTACTAGTAAATTAGCTTGCTAATTATGAATATGTACCTCCCTCCTTCTGACTTTACTGTGAATTCCTTAAATACCTTCTTTAGGCTAATAACTAAATGTGGGGTTATTATTATTATTATTATTATTATTATTATTATTATTATTATTATTATTATTATTATTATTATTATTATTATTATTATTATTATTATTATTATTATTATTATTATTATTATTATTATTATTATTATTATTATTATTATTATTATTATTATTATTATTATTATTATTATTATTATTATTATTATTATTCATCTTTTCTAGTTGGCAGCACGATTGTAGTGTTAGGGGATTCTTGTTCCTCTATCCCTTTAAGGCAGGCCTGAGGAACTGAAGCTCTGGATTTTTGATAGAGAACCAGGATGGGGATCAACCGAATGCATGGTGTGAGGGTGAAGGAAGGGCTTTTTTGTGTAATTTACGTCCTCCAGCATTTAGTCATATCGGAGGATGAATGAAATGGGTGAAATGATGCTCAATGCGTCCGGGGTCCATGGAGCTTAGAGTTACGCGACATTTGTCTTTTAGGATAAGGGAAAACCCCGGATAAAATCCTTATCCAGGTAGCTCACCCTGAACGAAATTCGAACTCGGGACCTCTTGAACGTGAGGCAGACATGCTACCATCTACGCTACCGAGGCGGACAGTGAAGGTTGTGGATGATTGTATGAGGGCGAGATGAGTGATAGGAAAATAATGATGGACAAATGGGCGATTATCTGGCGGGGGAAACCGAGCACCCAGAGAATAATCCGCACCAGCGTCATGTTCTCCACTACAATTCTCACTTTGCGGTCACCCGATCGAACCCGCCTTGGTGAGAGCCAAGCGGTATTGACTATTATCATAATTATAAAAACTGTAGAGTTCTTTTTTATGTGTTCCAGCTAATCTTGAACTATTAAGAGGAGGCCAGAAGCGATGTACTGAACAATATTTTGTCCACTTGGCTAATGATCTTGGTACTAATACCTGGCTGTAATATTTTATGGATGGTACAGAAATGGGAAACCCACATGACTATTCAGGGAATTAATTGAAGATTCTTTCACGCCGAAAGTAAGATCGTTACAGATTTCAGAGACGGTCGTAATAAAAAATACATATGTTATAGGACGTCTACAATTAATATGCCTTTTTATAAATTTATACTGGCTATTTCTTATCACATAAATAGCCACAGTAAAGATTAAGCGGTTCTTTAGCAAATTTATTGGTTGTCTTAAGAATAATTGCTATTAATATTTCCTGAGAAAGTGTAACATTATTTCAAAATATATTATTCTCCGAAGTTGGCAATCTTAAGATAAAGCTGCATGAAGCAGATTAATTCTTTAGATCTGGATATAGAATATGAGTAACAAAAATATAATTTTCATCAGTACTGCAGTTTAATTTGCCTTTCAGTCCAATGGGCTATGGCTCGTAACAACTGCTTAATGCGTTTGTACGTTTCTGATATTGGAAACCTCCCCTGTTCTACTCAAGGCCAATATGAATGTGCAGAAGTCAGCAAGAAGAGGGGTCAGACAGTATTTTGTTTCTTAAGGTGACCGTGTCTGTGTTGCCAAGAAATGGTGCAGTGTGTTAAACGTTCACAGCGAGACTAACAGCACATGCATGGAACTGAGGAATATTCCATGAAACAACAGCTATAAAAGGGTAAGCATTTACTTGTGATATTATCCCTACATTTATAGATGTTTTGGTAAGAAATCTGTCTTCGACTGTGGACTAATACAATTTATATTGACAGAGTGCTTTCAGTAAGAAAAATTAAGCACAGTGTTCACACGTACTCATACGTATGTATGCATACCAATATAGCCATGCTTTGTTAGGATTGGAGTAATAATGGTCATGAATTTGCATTATAGTATTTAGAATAATTTGAGTATGGACAAAGAAACAATGTTCACATGCAATTTGAAATAAGGAGTAGAAACTAGGGATGATGATAAATTGAATTATATCATTTGGAAGCCTGTAAGGCTTTCTTTTATTTATGTGGTATATATATCATTTGATCACTTGAGGATATGTAAATTATTGTAGCTGATATAATATCTCTCAGTATTTTCTGTTTATATAGACTTATATATGTATCATTTGAAAGCATTATATCTAGATGAAGGGGCTCCTTACTTCTTTGAATTAACTCGCCTATAAGACAACGCACTGCTGGCCCCGTAACTCATTTGGTAGAGCACCTGCCTGCCGTGCTAGAGGTCCCGGGCTGGATTCTCGGCGTTGGCAGTGGGGATTTTTCTTCGCGGTTGCTCTTTACCAGTGAGATACCAAGGCCAACATGTCAACATAGCAATCTCCAACTGAATCACTGAATATTTTTTTTCTAGCGGTTTACCGGTTTGAGAATTTAGTTAGGGAATTTAATATTAGGCTGACATGTTGGTTATGGTAGCTCAGTGATAAAGAACAACCGGACGGAGACCAGGACCTCCGTGGTTCAAGAGCCCGATATGGTATTTAATTTTTCAATATGACTCTACCTATGCAAATCTTTTATTAACGTGGTCATAATATTGTGTGCTCGATTGTACTTGAACCTCCCCCCTCCCAATGGATCCCGGATCCTAATGGTGTAAACAATGATTTCACTATCTTACAATAAGAGGGAAACTTTATCATAACATAACACAGTATAATATACTAAATATAATACATGGCAAAGTGAGAAGGCGTATCGTGAGAAATTCGCAACAGAGAGAAGTTATCCCACATACGCAGCGACTCCAGTGTATGTACACTCTCTTCAGATGCAATCACAGCAACGTGTCATACATCGCCAAGCGCGAGAAATCGTATACAAAGTGATTGAATATGGTGACTAGGAAAAATATGGAATCAAAATCCTTTTCTGATTTTTCAGTAGACAGGGCTAATCAACTGTCCGGGATTGTGTTTGTAGTACTTTAACCCTGCAGGTACATTCAATCAAAGTCAGTAGAACTGTTGTTTCTCTTTCATTTCTAAGGCATGTTTTGCATTCGTAACTATGTCGTGGGGGGATTTATTTTATATAATGTGATTTAAACCAAACCTATGAATTTGACGTTATTTTATTTATGTTTATTAATCATCCATTGTTATTAAACTAACAAGAGATTGTGTTTCATTATTAGTTGCAATAATAATAATAATAATAATAATAATAATAATAATAATAATAATAATAATAATAATAATAATAATAATAATAATAATAATAATAATAATAATAATAATAATAATAATAATAATAATAATAATAATAATAATAATAATAATAATAATAATAATAATAATAATAATAATAATAATAATAATAATAATAATAATAATAATAATAATAATAATAATAATAATAATAATAATAATAATAATAATAATAATGACGATGACGATGACGATGACGATGACGATGACGATGACGATATGATGATGATGGTGATGGTGATGGTGATGGTGATGGTGATGGTGATGGTGATGGTGGTGGTGGTGGTGGTGGTGGTGGTGGTGGTGGTGGTGGTGGTGGTGGTGGTGGTGGTGGTGGTGGTGGTGGTGGTGGTGGTGGTGGTGGTGGTGGTGGTGGTGGTGGTGGTGGTGGTGGTGGTGGTGGTGGTGGTGGTGGTGGTGGTGGTGGTGGTGGTGGTGGTGGTGGTGGTGGTGGTGGTGGTGGTGGTGGTGGTGGTGGTGGTGGTGGTGGTGGTGGTGGTGGTGGTGGTGGTGGTGGTGGTGGTGGTGGTGGTGGTGGTGGTGGTGGTGGTGGTGGTGGTGGTGGTGGTGGTGGTGGTGGTGGTGGTGGTGGTGGTGGTGGTGGTGGTGGTGGTGGTGGTGGTGGTGGTGGTGGTGGTGGTGGTGGTGGTGGTGGTGGTGGTGGTGGTGGTGGTGGTGGTGGTGGTGGTGGTGGTGGTGGTGGTGGTGGTGGTGGTGGTGGTGGTGGTGGTGGTGGTGGTGGTGGTGGTGGTGGTGGTGGTGGTGGTGGTGGTGGTGGTGGTGGTGATGGTGGTGGTGATGGTGATGGTGATGGTGATGGTGGTGGTGGTGGTGATGGTGATGGTGATGGTGATGGTGATGGTGGTGGTGGTGGTGATGGTGATGGTGATGGTGATGGTGATGGTGATGGTGATGGTGATGGTGATGGTGATGGTGATGGTGATGGTGATGGTGATGGTGATGGTGATGGTGATGGTGATGGTGATGGTGATGGTGATGGTGATGGTGATGGTGATGGTGATGGTGATGGTGATGGTGATGGTGATGGTGATGGTGATGGTGATGGTGATGGTGATGGTGATGGTGATGGTGATGGTGATGGTGATGGTGATGGTGATGGTGATGGTGATGGTGATGGTGATGATAATAATAATCACCATCATCACCACCAATACCACGGTTTTCTCCGGGGTTTTCTCTTATCCTTCAAGACGAATGTGTGGTAACTGTAAGCTCCATAGACCCTGGAGTCATTTGAGCAGCATTTCACCCAATTCAGTCACCGTCCGATATGACTTAACATTGAAGGACGTAAATTGCAAATAAAAAAAAAAACATAATAAATATATAAAATTATATACTCATAATCCTCTATAGCTTAACATTTAAATCATGTATTTATATTGCGGCAATGACTTATTTGTAGAGATTGGTGACACTTTAGAATTTGTTTTTTAATTTACGTCCTCCAACGTTACGTAATATCGGATGATGAATGGAACGGGTGAAATGATGCTCTAATGAGCCCAGGGTGCACAGAGCATAGAGTTTCACGACATTCGCCTTTCAGGATAAGGGGAACCCCTAAAAAACCTTATCCAGGTAACACACCCTGACCGAGATTCAATAAATAATTTTTTTACCATATACTACCTAAAATTACAGAAATTATTTAATTCGAAATGGTTTCGCTTAACAACATAGGTTTCTTTTTTAACCAAAGAACTAAAAGAATTGATAATTATTGGGAAAAGGAATAGATTACTGAAACCAGAAGCTTGAACTTGATGATTTGTATACGATAATAGCGACAGTGGCAGGCATCCTTCAGTCACGGGACATCACTGATGATATGTTTTACATTAGGCCTTTGGCAGTAGAGAAAATCACATTTTTAGAAATTATTCCCGTTGTACACATTGATCACACTAGAAAATTAGTTATATTACCACGCGCTTGCTAGATTTAAAATAGTGGTTTAATAACAAAGGTATAGTAATTATTTTAGTTGGTTTTCGCTCTTTTCCGTAATGCAAATTGTTGAAAATAGGGCTGTTTACCCTTATTTTCAATATTTTTTTCTGAAAAACATTACAATAAATAATTACATAGTACGTATGTAATGCATTTATTATCATTAAGATTATTTTTTATTATTATGCACTGATGTTGCGTATAATTGGCTGACCTTACATATCAGACACGCAGCTTCCAAGTATATTTATGTTTCGTCACTTACTGTACGGCAACTTACAGAGACCCGCATAAATAATCGGACAAAACAGAGTATTAAGCTATGAAAGTGAAAATCAGCATTTTATGTGCTATTGTATTGAAATTAACGATAATGGACAGTTACATGCTTCGCTGTTGTAAATAAATACATTTTATTTCACATGAAATTTATATAGTGTGTGCTTTTTAAGAGATAAAAAGAAATATGGCATTTTTTGGCCCTCAAGAGTAATTGGACATAATTTGAGTGATACAAAATATGGCTTAGTACTTTGTGACTCTCCCTTCTTCTTTTCATTACTCCTCGTAACCTATTTGGCATACCTTGAACCAGGTTTTTCAGGTAGGCTGTGGCTCTTGCAGCCTCTCCTTCAAGTGCTCGGAGGTGATGGGGTCCTCCGCACGGCCTTCTGCAGTTTATCCCATACTGCTTCTATGGGATTAAGATCCGGGGACTCAGAGGATGGATGCAGTACATGAAGACGGTTGTAAAGTAAGCTGCACAGTGTGGGAAATGAAATGTGTAGTGTTTAACGCCCGCTTTTACTACATACGGCATCGCAGGCGGTGACACTGATGATACATGAGATGAAGATGGAGCACCGGTGGAATGAGATAGTGGGGTAAACCGGTGATCCCAGTGCCGTGTTGTCCACCATAAATCTCACTTTGCGGTCGCCTGGGATCGAACCCGGGCCGCCTTGGTGAGAGCCAAGCGGTCTAACCACTGAGCCACGGCGCGGCCTGCACAGTGTGGGGCGTATGATTCGCATCGTTATCCTGATAAAATGAGAAGTTATCCAAAATACCCATCATTTCTGCACTTTGTTTTCAATTTTACTGTAATAGTCTAAGATAGACTCACTTGTTCATGGTTGTGTCTATGAACACCAGCTTTCCCACTCCCGTAGAGGAAACACAGCCCCATAGCATTACACTCCCTGACTGTGCCTTGTAAATTGCTCTCTTCCAGCTCCGTGTTTGGTTTCCTTCACACAACCACCCTGCCATAGGAACCAGCAAGGTTGTATTTGCTTTTCTCCCAAAAATAACTTGGTCCCACCAATCGTTTGTCTTGTTAACAAAATCTTTGGTAAATTGCAATAGCTTCTTTTCATTCTTGCTCGAAATGTATGGGTTTTTTCTGGCTACGCGACCATTAAAATCTTATTTTAGCACGACTTTTCTGACCGTTTCAGGGCTGTTAGTCCCAGGTCTTCCTGAATCTCAGCACAATTCACCGGAGCACCTATACACGGATTCCGTTTTACCTTCCGCAAAGACTCTTGCCTATCAGTAAGAAGTTTTTGTCGTCCTGGCTTTGCTCGAGATTTAATTCTGTTTTCATACTTATACTGGTGAATTATGTCAGTAACTGAACTTTGTTAAGATTCATAATCTCCACCATTTCCCGGTATGTTTTGTTCTTTTCATAGTGATGATGTTTCTTTTCAAAGTTACTCCGCTTACCATTTTTTTCTTTTTTTTTTTTTATAATTCCTTTTATTGATCGGTCAGCAGTACAATGCTTTACATATCAGAGTGAAAAGAAGGTAACAAACAGTACAATAAGAACAATAACACTTAGGGGTAGCCTAGCACCCCGCCCCTAACTCCAATAATACTCTCTGAGAAATTATGTCAATATTGAGGACATAAGACAGACATGAAGTACTAGAATCACTCGAATCAGATGTATCACACGGAAGCAGGCCCTGTAGTAGTCTCCTCTTCAAGCGTGAGGGCTGGCGCATGCGGACGCCGATGTTATAATGCACAGCTCCTGGAACTTCTTGCAGGGTGGAAAAGAAACGACGGGCGATCCTGCGAATGTAGTCGTGAAGAAGTAACAGTCCTAGTTCGTGATGGAGCTGCTGATTACGGATGAACCATGGAGCGTTGGTAGCGATGCGAATGAAGCTATTCTGTATGACCTGAAGACGACGCAGATGACATGTGTGTGCGGCACCCCACACTTGGAGGCATATGTAATAAGCGGACGAACGAGTGATTTGTAGAGTAACAATGAAGACTGTAGGACGAGGCTGGAACGGCGATGCAACAGAGGAGAGAGTTTTGAAAGTCACCCGGAGGCCAGTGATATAAGACGATCGATATGAGCACGCCAGGTCAGCCGAGAGTCCAAAAGCACTCCAAGGTATTTAACGGGAGTTGTAGTGGGGAGCCAAGGGACACTGTTCCTGTAGAGATACAACGGAGTAAGTGGAGTATATCGGCGAAGAGTGAAGATTTTAGCTTCGGTTTTCTGAGGGTTTAATGAGATCCGCCAAGTGCTGAACCAATGGGTTAGGCGATCTAAAGAGAGCTGTACTACTTGTTGTGCGAGCTGGAGATTAACATGAGAATAATATAGTACTGTGTCATCAGAGTAAAGAGCTAAAAAAGTTGGAGCTAAGTCAGGAATATCAGAAATGTATATATTAAATATAGTCGGGGCCAAGATAGAACCCTGTGGGACAGCTGCGGTAATACTCTGCTTACCTCTGGGCCCCATACTATGTTCTTACCATCTTCTTGGTGCACAGTTCATGTACTTCTACGATGTTGTTTTGTCCACTGACAGACTTCACCTACTCGTTTGTGTTGCATTTCATTTGTGCTGTCCAATTTTTTTTGTGTCGTAAACTTATGCTGTAAACAATGTTGAATGGGAAAGCTCTTAGTTTAGCCACATTTTCAATCTCTAAAATGGATATTCATAGCAAATGATTTTTGCTTAACAGAAGTACTTTGGGATTGATACACATAATCTATCCTGCTTTATAGAAAAGTCCATAGTGAAATTAAATTAAATGCGAGGATTAAATTAAATTAAATGCCCCGTATGACCTGAAACCGGGCCTCTCGGGTATATTTACCGTAGGACAGTACCTATTTTATAAACTGCCCCCCTGCCTGCACACGGCAGACAGGACTGAAGTGGATACGCCACTTACGCGCCGGTCCTTAATGAACCAGCTATCAAAAAACCTTGGTAGGACCGTCAGTGTCTAGCTCACCAGCTACTAGCTCTGCAGGCTAGTTCCCGGGACTTATGAGGCAACCCTCTACCCCCTCCGGGCGGCCACTAGCCTGGTCGGAGGTACCCAATTGCCCGTGGGTGGCACGAACACACTGCCCCCTAGAGTCCAACCCAATCCGAACAGCTCCCAGAGGGAGGGGCTCGGCATGTTAGACCCGAGGTTCCTCTAGTAACGTCAGAGGTACCACGAGTGCTAGGGGTCCACAGCGCCCGCAATTTGGCAGCTGAAAGGGACGCATCCCAAAGTCTGTCCGATTATTTTTGGGAGTCAGTGTATATGATTTCACTCTTCTTATCACAAGGACGCGATGGCAGCGCTGGCCAGTCAAGGTCAATACCCCTCAACGCTACGTCGAGTAGTACATAATGTAACATATTAAATGAGCGATCTACTGTAAGTTTTTAAGAAATATGTTGAAAAAAAGATTAAAATATGCAAAACTAAATAAAAGTAGTAGAAAATAGTTTAAAGAAAAAAACGTTGAAGCTTCGGTTTGCTTCTGTAAATAGACGTTCCTTTTAAATATTTTAATTGTTTAAAAGTCTGATATGCAAACGTGTGATGCAAATTGATTTATCTAAACCGATTTCTTAGTCAAATATCCATCGTGCTTAGTATTTAGAAGAACCATTTTCTAAATGAATGCACAATAAGAGGAGTTTGTGAATTGATGATGGGAAGAGAAATGTTTGTGAGCCGCAGGAAGAAATTGTAGTGCTAAGTACTTGCGGCCCCACTGCACGCCGCTGAAAACGTGCATATTTGCCTGGCGCCTGTGTTCGATGGCTCTCGAGTTTGGATACAAGTTTAATATCCCGTAACATCTGTTGTAAAATCTGCAGTGCGGAATTGCGATACTGGAAAATTGCATAATTTTCGGTTGGACGCACACCAAACTGTTGTTTACCGAACACGTTTCCGTTAAAAGTAATAAAAATGGAATCTTTGTGCTCCGTGCTCATCAGCAATTTAATTAAAATACAACTGCTAAATATGAACTGTGTTGGGGTTACTGTAGGGTGAATTTGCGCATTACACTTGTTAGTGTTTGAAAATGGGAAGTTAACTGTATTTTTATTTCCTATGCTATTTAATACCTCAGGGAGCGGAAGCGATGCATTCGATCCAACAGTTTCTATTCGTTTTACTTTGAATGTGTATTTTCATATACCTGAATAAATAAAAAAATAGAACCATTGTTATATAATGGTCAACAGATACTAATAATGACTTTTTCCACATATGTTCTTTTCTGCAGTTCAATGTTTACATGATCTTTTTTAAAGTAGTCCTCTCTTCCATGCACTATTTATAGCGCCTCTGACAGTCTTGAAAGACGTGCTGAAGGCCATTCATTGTCAGGTTGTTGATAATCGCCTCTCATTTCTTGAGCACTGCTTCAGAGTTCTCAAATCGCATGCCCCTAAACTTTGATTATCACCGGTGATGAGTCATGGCTGCATCATTATAATCCTGAAGGAAAACAAACCAGTACAGTGTGGAAATCGTCAGGTTCTCCAACACAATAAAAGGCAAAAGTTGCTGCATCTGCAGGGAAGGCGATTGTCATAACATATTTTAACTGTAATGGAATCATTTACCAGCATGAAGTTCCCTTCTTATTATTGTTACAGCAGCATACTACACGTCAGTATTGGCTACACTGAGGAAGCACATTGCAAAGAAACGTCCAGAGCTTTCTCGGACTGGGTGGCGACTTCATTATGGCAATGCACGGCCTCACGTCGCAAATCAAGTCATGCAGTTTCTGACTCGATTCAACATTACCTGTGTACCACAACCACCTTATACCCCCGATCTTGCACCCTGTGACTTTTTTATTCCCATTACTAAAGGTAAAGGTTGGGGGTATTCGATTTGAGAACTCTAAAGCAATGCCCAAGAAAAGTGAGGCGATTCTCAAGGACCTGACAAAGAGTGGTCTACAGCACGTGTTCAAGGACTGACAGAGACGCTATAAAAGTGTATTGAATTCGGAGGGCACTAATTTGAAAAAGATCATGTAAATATTGTCACAGATTGTGTTAATTTACTCTGTTGACTCAAGTAGTAGGTGACGTCATTCCCTCCCCTCCTTTATGACTAGATGAATAATCTTTAAGAGAGAGACTCTCTCTCTAGAATTGCCCACTGATGGGTTAGGATGATTTTGTAGGCAGCTCCGCTTCTGGTCAGGTAAACGGCCATTATGGCCGCCTTTGTAAATCTGTTTGTTGTAGTAAATATTCTTATTATGTGAATTACACTATTAATTAGCTTTACCCTACCTTTTTACCAATGAACCATCATAGAAAAGATCCCATCCTCTCGCTAAAGCATGTAGTTCTGCTCTGAGTGTTTGCTCCCGAGTGTTCGATCTGACCACGTGTTTCTTAATTATTCACAAAGTAAGAACAGGTCGTCACAATATTGAATTGCAGTAATAAACATCTGTGAAAAATATCAGTCGTATATAAAAATTGGTGAAGAGAGAGAGAGAGAGAGAGAGAGAGAGAGAGAGAGAGAGAGAGAGAGAGAGAGAGAGAGAGAGAGCGAGAGAGATAGAAATAAAACAAGTAATCAAAAATCCATTATCTTACTTCAAGCTTCTTAGCTGAAAGACAGTCCTAGCCAGGATAAGATGGTAAAAGAAAAAAAAAAAAAAAAGAAAAATAAGGAAAGCAACCATGAAAAGAAAAAAAACCTCTAAATCCACCGCCTTTTAATAAGAAAAACTTATGTAAATTTTGATTATCTAGAGCGATTTGTATGTACTTATATAAATTGTATACTTAATCACTAATAGTATAGGTATCTTGAATTTTATGGGATGATCCTATAAAATGGCTTCGATTTTAGTGATGAGAAGTCATTAAATATACACAAAATATTCATGGGAAAACTGTAAACTCATTAAGCATAAAAAATAAAAATGTGTTTATTTACAGCTTTGGAAAGTTTAGCTAATATTGGTGAATTTTTCCCACATTTCCAAACGATGACGTTAGTTTATTTCACGAGAGATCATATGAAGAATAATATAAGTTAAAATAAATATAGATATAGAATGATAGAATTTTACGAAGGATATTCTTCACGTCAAACAGACATATATTTTATAACTATTCTCCAAGTGTGAGGAATGATGAGGTGAGCTGAGACAGAGGTCGCACGGCCCAATCACAATAATGCAGAGGGTAGTCTCCCTACCAGTTTACCAGTGTGAAACTCCCCGGTATCCCTTCTAGAGTGGCCCCGAAACTAGTCCACTAGGTCGGCTCGGCATTTACTACTGAGGTCCTTAGACGCCCACTAGGACGGCCCGAAGACTGTCCTACCGGAAGACGAAGGTGTATACAAAGAACATATCATCCTGCCATGCAGCTCCGACACTCTCGCCAACCCTGCTACCCTGCTAACACCAGATGAGAGATGATGTGAAATTATAATGGAGGTGAAACGGAGGGAGATGAATTATTAATTTAATTAATTTTAATCTTTTATTCTTAATGAATGTAACTAGTTAATATAATTAAACTGCCCGGCATTCGCTTAGTGACCCTGGGAAACCCCCTAAGAAACCTATGGGTCAGGTAGGATGGCCACGGGAATCGAACCCCCACTTCCAGGTTGCGGACTAAAGACAAAATCCCTGAGACATCCTGCTCCCTATATATACCTCCCTCATTCCTCATTCAGTGTAGTCAATCGATTTATATCTAGGCCGACCATGTTTTTCTCTTCCAGGTGGGTTCCATTCTAAAACTTATTTTTGTAATATTATTTCAAGGATTCTGCAAACGCCCCCATAGCATTTTAGCTGTTTATAACCACAACATTTAAAATGTTAACTTTCATGGTTTATCTTAACACCAGGGATAGGAAGTTCGTACCGCCCCCCTTCCCTGTGCAGGTTGCGACCGACCCTCTGCCGGTATCCTCTCCATAATTAAGACGGAGAGCCATTGACACCGGCTGCCCAGAGAGAAAAAAAAGACTAATGAGACATTCGTAAATGCACATCTATTTAGATCATTACGTACAACACACATTTATACAGGAGGGCTGTTCAATAAAGAATAATCATAGTTTTTTACGGTCGTAATTTTTTGCACTATAATTAAATTTTATTATATTATGTTAGCTTAATGTAAAACAAAACACGCCGTAGTAGTTTCATTGTTGGTACTCCTGGTTCCCGCCTGCAAGGACCAGGTAAGTTCAGACATGTTCAGTATCGTCTACCGCTGCAACGGAGATAACATACAGTTAAAGTTGAAGTTAGAAGAAGATCCGGAGTTTCTTTCACACGTAATCACTGCTGATGACATTTGGCTACATCATTTTGATTTTGAGAGCAAACATCAAAGCTCAGTGTGGAAATCTCCTTCATCACCAACCGCCCCAAAAAGCAAAAGTTGTTGCTTTTGCTGGGAAAGTTATGATCATTTCATTCTTTGATATTCATGTAATGGTTTATCAGCATGATGTAGCTGCACACACATTAGTAACTGGACAATACGACAGGGATGTCCTGAAAACATTGCAAGTCCATATCAGGTGCGAGAAACCACATTACTGCTGCACTCCGATAATGCGCGGCTGCATATTGCCAGTATTGTTGCTGAATATCCTGTAAAAAATCAACGTGAAGTGCATCCCTCACCCTCCCTATAGTCCATATTTAGCCCCGTGTGACCTTTTTTTCTATTCCCTAACTTGAAGAAACGCCTTCGTGGCAGGCTTTATTCATCATCAGAAGGAGTGGTGAAGGCTGCAGAGGCGATTTTGAAGCATCTCTCAAAATGTTTTCGAACTTGTCTTTGAAGTCTGGCAGAAACGCTCGGACAAGTGCATCGCATTCAGGGGAGACTGTTTTGAGAAGCACGATGAAAATTATGAGAATGAGTAAAGGTAAATTGTCAAAAAAGTGATAATTCTTTATTGAACTTCCCCGTAGTACATACGGGTTTGTCTCTGGCTGATCTCATTATTTAAATAGGCACATTGTGGCAACACCCAAGCAATTATAACTCGGATTGTAACATTTCCTGATCGAATTTAAAATTATATCAAAATAACACTAATTTCTTAACTATTCAAATACTCCTACTAGACAAAATGCCAAAGCAGGAATTTTACTACATATTTACTCATCTGCGGCCGTATTAATAAATTCAATAATGTACCACTGAAGACTTTCAAATGGAAAACTCATTATCTGTCCCGTAACACAAGATTTAGTTGAATGATAATTTGTTGGCAAATTCATTAATGATTTCAGCTAATTTAGTTTCTTGATCTGGCTTCTCTTTTTTCCATGTTTTCTGAAGTATCCCAATGAAATTTAAATGTAAACAATGAAATAAATAAGGATATGAATAAGTACACTTCTAGAAAACATACAAGGTTGTACAGCAGATGTAATTTCTCATCAAGATGTTATTCGAATATCTCCCTTACTACCAACGTGCTCTTTGTCATGCAGTTACACCTGTTTTGTAGTAATGAGTTGCATTCTACGATGATCCTTGTCCTTGCTAGTAGCGGTGCGTGGTATAGCTATGCCTGACCGCTCTTACACTGTCCAAGAAAATCAGTACGAACTTCCTAGCACTAATTATCACTTTCAAAGAGACATTTTTTTTTCTAAATTAGGATCTCTAGTGGATCTCCTAAAACAGTTCATTTCGATAGATAATAATTTTTGTAGATAATTGGTTCACTTTCAATTAAATTATATATTTAAGTTCTGTTTGAAAGTAAATTATACTCAAGGGTACGTAAAGGAAAGATTGAATGCGTCAAATAATTTATTGTAACATTTATACAATATATACTACCGCCGATCCTACCTCCGCCACTGACGATAAAATAATTTCTATTATATTCATATTTCAAGTATATAAAGACAGTATTATGCGTAGTATAGCTCGAACTAAGCAAAGCCATACTTCTTGCAAACAAATAAAATAGTAGCATACCTAATATTATTTTGTTAATAAAGTCAAAATCTCTAATGGACCTTCTCTTAGTATTAGTGCTTAGTTTTCTGTACTTATTTCGCTCTTCTAAGCCAAGGGCTACCAAATAGAATGCAGTCTCACGCCAATGTATGTACATATACATGAAGGCAGAGGTGGACTATCATCCAGTGGATCAAGGAGGATAGGTCAGCATAGTGCTTACTTCAGCAGGAATGTTGGTTTTTGTGACTCTATCGTAATGCCTCAAATGCATCACCACAGGGTGGAAACGTGCCGGAGCTGGGAACCGAAGCATCATGCTTCAACCCACTACGCCAAAGGACAGAACTCTTTAATATTGTAGAGTAGAGTAAAGTGCCAGGCTTTTAGTGAGGAGAATCTTGAAATGTTTCCTACGCAAGAAGCATACGAAAAAAAGGGCTTGGCAGCACGCTTCTTCTCTCTCCACTGCTGTAGAGTAAATATGGTAGGTCAGTGTTCCTCCCTAGGGCAGACACACTCGAGGTCATTTAACACGAGTTTCTTTCTCGGTGAATATGCTTCGTAAACGGACGCCCTTTTTTCTACCTCTTATATTAATCAACTTTTCTCACGTACCCTAGTTATAAATCTAACAAAGGTTTAACCAGAAGTTCCGGTTGTGTTGGCTTAAGGATATGTATGACTGAAATATCATGAACATTTTCAAAAAATCACGTTTTCCTCATTAATATTGTAGGCCTTCCTGGATCAAACGAATGCTTAGATAGCATCCTAAAGCCATTTTTAAATTCTCTAATCGAGTTTGAAAGTTACCTAATGCTGATGCTAGATATGAATTCTAGCTCTTTATCGTGGTTTTCTCCCTATTGAAAATTTCAGCATTTTTCATCATTTAAAATGCTCCTTGCGTCGCAGTTTCAGTGTTAGACTAATAAAACTTGCTACACAGTTTCATAGAGACAGAGTTTTTTGTAATTTACGTCCTCCAACGTCCAGTCATTTCGGACGATGACTGAAATGGGTGAAATGATACTCAAATGATTCCAGGGTCCATGGAGCTTAGAGTTACCCGACATTCGTCTATCAGATTAATGGAAAACCCCGGAAAAAACCTTATCCAGGTAACTCACCCTGACCGAGATTCGAACTCGGGACCTCTTGAACGTGAAGCAGGCATGCTACCATCTACGATACCGAGGCGGGCATAGAGACAGAGTTAACAGAAATTGCCCTGGGGTTTATTGTCAGGTGCATTTAAGCACACGTTCTTTACTTTAAAACACAGTTTAAGTCAATCCATATGTTAATACAAAGAAACAACAGGGAGCAATAAATTTAACGACTCCATTACTCTGTTAACAGTTGTTTTGATTTATATTTAAAAAGGGTCTGAAAAATCTATAAATTTATATATAAAAAAAAAAAAAAAGTTGTGTAAAAGTATATGTAAGTTTGTGATAGGGCATAGCAATTAGTGATAGTAACGAAGGATTAAATAATCTTGGTGCAGAAACCAAAAGAAAATTCGTCTTTCTGGATCGCCGAAGATATCGCACGCTTTTTAAATTGCTCGAAAATATTTAAGTGTTAGTTTAATTTGAAGTATTAGATTGATTCCGATCACAGTATAAAGTTTTGTGATAAGAATTGTAATGGATTTGGTGTTAAAAGATATAAACAAAAGAGTGATTTCTTATAGAAATTCAAATTAAAAATCTTAATGATTTCTTAACTCGTTACCGCTCTTGTAATTTAGAGTTTTCATTGCTCGTAAGTAAGAATATAACAGAAGAATAATAAAAGCTAGCCGAGACATAATTAAGGATTTTCCTGATAACTTCGGGGAATATCTTCATCTAGTTATAATATTTTTGGACGAAGGTAACATCGACACAGTAAGATCAACGACGGGATACGAGATACCAGCACTAATCTTTCTATATTGTCGACGCAACTTTGGGGCATCGAAACCCACAACAACGGAGGAATCCTGCTACAACTCAATCAGTTTGAAGTTCTCAGTCAATCATATAAAATATTATTTCTTGATAAATTAGTAATAGATTCGCTAATATGAACTTTAATTGCTCATTCCTGAAAAAAAAATATAAATATATGTCCAACGATTTAACGTAGAGACTAAGTTATGTCGGACATTTTTATTACGTGTGTTTTTGAAACTTTATTCTAATAATTACTATACTAATATTAAATGTTCCATTTTGTGTATGCTGCTTGTAAACCAGATCTATGTTTAGATATATCCTCTCAAATATAGTAATGTGCAAATAATAACGTAATGCGAACAGGAAATGCAATTAAAAAGACTCCATCATGAATATGTCCACTGAATGAAGAACAAACAGGAAGCGAGGAAATTTTTATGCACTGCCTATTTTTAATACCATTTGTGCCTGTTAACTCGATGCGGAACACGCATCCGCATTAGTTCACTGGACCCTTAAAAAAGGGGAAAAAAGGGAAAGACTGGTTTAAAACCATAAATGAGAACACATAGCTATGGCGTCATTAATTATATTCCAGCATACCGTGCTTTTACACTTGTCAATCTACATGGATGTGTAATACGGTAAGTATAGTAATACTGAAGTATTGTTTGAAAATACTAAAATATTTTACATGAAGGATACATAACTCTGAAAAGATGGGTCCTCTGTAAAAAGTCTCGTCCTACAGTTAAAGTGTACTCTTATGTGGGGTTTCTTAAATAAAATGTAGGTGGTCAGTTACATCTGTGATACTTTCTTCTTAAGGGATTGGGTAGATGAATGATTTCTGAAGTAGCACACAATTGTTTTTCCTCTCAGTAAGATCGATGAACGTACTCTCTAAAGGTGATTATAGAACAATAAGTGATTATGCATGTTTATGTGGAGAGCATACCACGTCGTTTTTTTAATCGAGCTGCTCGATACTTGTCCAGATGATTGCAGTAGTCTCTGCCAGTGATATTTTGACCCTTGGCAAGATAATCTGTAAGGATTACTCCACGAAAATCCCTGAAAACTGAAAGCATGAACCTTCCCAGCTGACTTTTGCACCTTTTCCTTTTGGGAGGTGGAAATCGGCATGTTTCCATTCCATGCTCATGGTTTTTGTCTCTGGATCGTACTGATGGATCCAAGACTCATCCACGGTTACCAGACGATAAAAAATGATCTTCATCCTGTTCCAACTGCATCAACATCTGTCTTAAAAGATCACGCCGTGTTTGCTTTTGGCAATTGGTTGGCAAGCGTGGAACCCAAGGTTCAGGCACCTTAGACATGTATAATTTTCCACACACATGAATATTTTGATGGTTGCTCGTCTGTCTTACAGTATTAAACACTCCACTTTCTTCACTATGACCACATCGTCTTTCATTGATGGTCTACCAGCTCTTGGCTCATCTCTCAGGGACATGTTACCAGTTTGAAAATTCCTTTTCCACCTCACAATACTGTCATACATGGGCAATCACTTCCATAAACAGCCGTCATCTATACATGGATTTTCCGAGCAGTTTTGCCCTTCAAATGCAGGAACTTGATCGCACTACGAGCCTCAATTTTCACAGTCTCACACCACCTCAGTCAATTCCGGCACTCACTGTTTAAAAAGAACAACAAAAACAATAAACAAAAAGACAAAAAAACAAACAAATAAACAAACTCAAATTACTGAAACTAGCAACGTTATATTCCGAGGAATCAATGGTGATGCTGAAACATTTTCATCACCTAGCACAAAAAGTACCAGATGATCATTAAAACTTTGACACCCCCTCGTAGATACGCAAATATTAAACTTAAGTTGTTGATATAATATTTCGGTGCTCAGAAACTCATAACGGCTATACGGAGGTAATGTGTTTAGGCATCAGAATGTCCTGACACTATCGTAAAACTTACTAATAACCATCCGTATAAAAAATTTAATTGCAATTACTGCATCTATCTCCGCATAGAAATTGTGAGAAAAAGACGACAAAACGAAAGTTTGCTTCAAACTTCGTTTATTTGTCACAAAAATCGTCAGCGCAATGTAATCACCTTCCCTTTTGCACAGTTTCAAAATGTCTCTTTAATGTTTCTTATGTCTCCTTACCATGCGCAACCTTGTGCTGCTCGTAGTGTCTCTGAGCTACATACAGGTTCATCTCTTACACGAGCTGCACGACCATTACGAATACAGCTCGATATTCGCTCGTGAAATGCTTCATTGCCTGTTCCACTGATCGCCGATTCCTCACCACGAGCCGGACTTACTGACTCGGGAACTGCCTCCTGGTCCCAATTCTGTACCATGGGGCTTTGGACGCATCACACTTCTCTGCACAACTCAACTAAGTTTAACGTGAACTGCTTCACTGCTCCAACTCGTCACCACGAACACCCACACGTCAGCTCCAAGCCCAAAACACATGCAAACTCTAAACATCAGACAGGCCTCCCAATCCCTCTTATACAGTTCTGTCGGTTACGGGAGATCGTTCCAGTAGTTGAATGTTTTCAACTTACAGTTCTAGAACAGTCTCGAATGGTATTTGACGGTAATAATACGACTTGACTCTTGCTTCCTGTTGTCTCCGTGACGTCAGAAGGACTGCCCCTTCTCTCACGCTTCCAGCCACTAGAGTGAGACAAGCTCTATCACAGTCGACTCCCCCCATTACTCGTGATGGCGGCAACGTGACAATATATTATATATTGTGACTTTGTGGGTTCGTAAATAAAGGTCTGGTTTGCAGAGGTTCAAAGTGCTCTTCATTTCCGTAGAATGGCTGTTTGCACACCCCTTACAGGCTCTAAAAGTGACGTAACACACGAACGCAATCATCCAGGTCGTCTTAACAGTTCGCGACTGCTCACTAGCAACTAGCTCGCGACTTAATGTCTTTCGTCTTTTATAAGCGAACCATCGTTTGTCGAAAGTCGCCGAAACCACACGATCTAATGAGGCGTAGCGAGACAAGGGGAGAATTATCCAGAGATCTCTTTCTCCCTCTCTAGATCTCTCGGCAAGTGCCTAAGCGCACATCGCCCCCATGAGCGTGGCTTGGATACTATCTGTCCCTTTCACTCCCCGCTTTTCTGTTGACAAATAACAAATGAAGTCTGAAGTTTGTGCTTCTCAATTTTTCAAAGTCATCCGAAAAGAAAAATCTGAGTTTACATTTGTACGACTTTCGCCAGGCACCAGAACTTACATTCGATTGTGACGCAGCTGAGTATCGGGCTATGGATTGCGTGGCCCCAACTGGCGGCTGGTAAGGAATAGTTGATAAATAGCACTCTCTCCCAGTATAAATACCAGAAATGCTAACAAGAGGTACCTAGAATCTTCTGGATGTTTCTCTTCTCCCCAATTTTGGAACGTTCTGGAACTCTGTGTACATTTTCATTGCATATGTAAATGAAAGTTCTCGCCAATGAGAGTTAACGAACATTTAGGATGCGATATTAAGCATCGATCTAATAGTGTTCTTTTGACGAAAGTTGTGACGGAAGGCCCCTGTGAATAATAAGGTCCACCTATGATGCTGTCTGCTGTAAGGTTTGCAAAGTATGATACCTATATAAATATAACAAAGGTACTATGTCAATCATGGGCGCCGGGGTAGCGCGGTGGTTTCGTTCGCGGCTCCCGTTCTAAGGGTCCCGAGTTCGATTCCCGGCTCTGGGGTTGGCGATTTTAAGTCGGCCCTATCCACGCCTTCACCTCTGTCTAGCACACGTGAAGTATCCCCTATGCCCAACGTGGTTCGGAGTCCACGGTAAAAACTGTAGGTCCTCTCACCTCACCGCCATCTTCACTATCACCCTATCATCGGAGGTAATGGACACCGCCCTCTGGGTGCCTCCACCTGAGAAATGGGTCCGGTCATCACTTGGTGGGGTGAGGTTACCCCGAAGGCCAAGGTTGCCATGTGGGGAGTGTTAGTAACTAACTAGTAAATAACTATGTCAATCATTAACGTTTTTTTTTTTTTTCAAATGAATCATAAAATCAAATATTTCCTACTATTTCCTACTCTAAATCTGAGTCTTGTTTCAGGACGGATAATACGCGCACATACTGTAGCATGATATTCAAACCAAACAAACCATAGGTGATAACATTAAATGTAGAATATAGCTGAAACAAAGAGGCTATTATGCAATAGCTATAAAACAAATCTAGTTATGCAGCTGTACTTGTTTTTATTTCAGCACATTGTCCTCCCTTTGTTCGAAGCCAAAAATACCTTCTGTAATAATTTTTCCGTCTATGTGCTCTAATTGTAGAGCAGTGAAATTTAGCGTGAACAACATGGCATAACAGCCATTACAACCCATTCCAAAGTTGAAGCGTAGAGTGAGTGCTCTCTGTTATGGGATTTTGAAAATATTTTGCTGAATAAGTCTAACGTGACAAAGGATGTAGCACATTATGTTACAGCGATGTATTAAATAATCTAATGAAGATAAGCTTTATTTGTGAGCATGTAGTCACAGTTTAATTACAGGTTTCAACCATTATCGTCAGTATCTCTGTATTTTAGTATACATACATATTCAAATTAAATTAATATCAATTCTTGTAATTGACATTTTTCTTATAAAGACTAAACAAACTTGGTTATTATTTTCCAAATAGAAGTATGGACAGCATTTTGCCTTCTGCAATGTCCTATTGGAAGATGTGTATAGAAAAATTGTTGATAGTTGTGACCTGTAATTATTGCTGTAGCATCCAGCAGTTTAGTGTTAATAATGGACTTAAATAAATACTTCACATAAATATTCACGTATGTATAGAATACAGTCATTATACAATAAATACATCCCTTAAACGCTGATATATTTAGTATGAAAATAAGAAACTTTGCTTTATCCTTTGATTATCACTGGACAAAAATAAATAATTTTTGAATGTTTCGAGCCCTTCGTAGGTGTTCGTGTCGTGATTAATTTAATTCGGAGGACCACTTGATTTTAGCAGAAATCAAGAAAACTGATTTTGTGGACTGTACTCGATAGAGCTGTATTCATATCTCTGGATAAATTTATTGCACACGCTACATTTCTTGTATGAATAATCATAAAGAAGACAACACATTTAACATTTAGATAAAATAAAAACGTCTTTTCACTGCAACAACGTTGCATTCAGCCACACACGAAACACATCACATCAATGTTCTTGTCTCAAACATGTCTCAAAGATGTGTGACTAACTAACCGGAAAAAGACTACTTTCTTGCACGCTGGCGAGTCACATGACCAGTTTGCCGCATAACCAGCGCCAAGTAAAATATTCATGCGCCCGACAAACACATGACGACCATGGCGCAAACAGTAGGCAATTCCTACTAATTCTGGGATGAGAAAAACAAATATGACAATGAACATCTTTTATTTGCTCTAGTTTCTATGATATGTACAAGGTGGAAGTATTACATATTAACGTATGGAGAGAAAAGGATGCATTTTAATTACAAACATGATAACAACAATGAAAGTGCATTTGATTTCTTTAACTGGTAATTACATGCTAAGAATTCTAAATTGCTGGAAAAATACTTCTCAGATAGTCGTGTCTGAAGATAATCATGTGGTAGCCTACTGACTTCGTCGTCTTTTAGCTTGCCTCTTGTGATGGAGTTCCGCAGAATCCCTATACAAAGACTAATAGTAATCCGCAAAACTTACTTCATTCCGACGGCCCTGATATCTTTGTTCCATAGCAGAAGTGTGCGGATGGAATCTCTCCCCATGTTCATCACTAACAGCTCCACAACTAGGCGGGAAAAAGTCTAGGTGGGAGTGGAGAAAATGGATCTCAAGGGACGTGTTACATCCAACGGAATTTTTGCAGGAACACTATCATCAAATGCTTGTAGTTGTCATTTCTTTTGTTTCTTAAAAATCCATGAAGAACGGCCTTGAAGGCTTCTCAAGCTTCCTTTTTTTGCCCCTCCAAAATTTGATCAAATGCAGAATCCTTTACAAGTTCTCTTATTTGTGTTCCGACAAAAATGCCTTCCTTAAGTTTTGCATCACTTAATTTTCAAAATTTCTCTCTGATTGTGTTTTGTTATTTGGCAGGTTTGCCAACTTCTCCAAAAAATCCCCCAAATTTAAAATCTTCACTCTGAAAAATTAAATGTCACTTTATCTTCAAAACAAGAGCTAATCTATCATTTTATGGTGATTTTTTAATTCAGCAAAGGGAAATACATATAAATTTACTATTTTTAAGCCCGAAACATTTTCATTGTTGCCCAGTGTATTTATTACCAATAGTACAATGACTGACTTACTGTACATGTGAAATAATGCCGCCCACTTGATTGTGTTCGTTTTTGTTTTTGTTATCATGTGTTCTATAATTCTGTGTTGCTTTTGATACACCTTGCTCATATTGTAGCTTAATTGTGAACATTGTAATTGTGGAAACCTGTTATGTTCACATTAAATAAATAATATACAAGACGTATGTTAAGGTGGCAGTGTATATTATCCACACCTTCAATGTTATGTAGGTGTTGTCATAGACTTTTCAGAAAGTACCGTAAAGTACTAACTTCCTGAGGTAAAAAAACAATTGGAACTGTACATAACCAAAACTGCGATTACATTTTTAATTTTTTCCCATAAAAATAGTGATACTTTTAGGATCTTTTTTTTTTTAATATTAAGTTCTCCAATGTTAAGTCATATCGCACGGTAAATGAATACGGTGAAGTGATGCCCAAATAAGTCCAGGGTCCATGGAGCTTAGAACACCCCGACATTCGTCTTCAAGGATAAGGGAAAACTCCGGGAAAACTCACCCTGACCGAGATTCGAACTCGGGATCTCTTGAACGTGAGGTAGACACGCTGCCATCTACGCTACCAAGCCGGGCTATTTTTAGGATAATTCAAAACCTCTAACAACGGGTATATCGTTTATAAATATTATTTGCTCACTGGCTAAAAAGCGGTATTATGGATAGAACAAAATTCCAGAATGCAAAACTTTTTCATTCCAAGATGTTGCGTACGTAGGGCAAGAGAGGACTTTGGTGACCGCACCAAATGGAGGAAATCCGTCCATCCGTCGTGCTGGTAGGATGTAAAAAGACTGAAGATTTTTGCTGCGTGCCCATTCTTCAAGGGTTTTACGGCAGGTAAGGGTTTTTGCCCAGGAAATTTTCGGATGGCATTTGGCTATTAGATAAAATGATGTTGTCAGGTTATACTTATGTTCCTCGGGGTGTAAGGAAAGGATGCAAAATCTTATGCACCCTGATGCTTTGTTTCATAAATTTTAATTTGGGTTGAAAAGTTGATGCCAATAAGCTTGGAAGAATCATGTAGAGCTCAGCTTTAGCTGCTCTAAGGATTAACTCCGTTGTTATCTCGGGTGCCCGCAAGCCATCCGGGGTAGCTGGAAGAGCCTAAAATGGCATTTAGAGGGATCATAATCTCCCTAAGTTCTAACTAGGGCGCTTTTATGGAATGATAATGTAGCTTAGAATTTTGATACCCGATGCATAATTTCGACCTCCACTTATGGAAGACCCGAGGTTTCATGAAGCAAACTGGTAGGAATATAGTGACCTACAGGCCAAAGTCGAAGTGATAATCAATAACAAATAGAGGTAAAATTTATTGCCGGAATGACATATAATGCAGTCTACTAACGGGCTATGAATATTGCACTACACAAGAATAAATATCTATTAAAACATGTAAAATCAATCAAGAAGCGCTTTTCATTCCAAGCATATTAATGACAATAGATAATTTCTTCAGTTGAGTGTTATGGGTATGCCAAAAGTAAAGCGGGATTGGAAATGGGAAGCCAAGACGCGCTTGTATGGGCTGTAAAATTGATGATGATGATAATGATGATGTGTAGGTGTAAAAGGTTGCAACGTCCCAGGAAGTGCTGTGTCATTGTGAACAGCACCTTGGCGGTTGCAAATTGCCTCGGATTCCCAAATATAACCTTCGCAAGGTAACTGCATCTTTAGGAAGGGCCTCCTTTCAGCAATGAAAAAGCTGCCAAGTCATCCTTTTTATTTCGTCATTTGTGAATAATAAATTGCCTTAAGAGAGGCAAAGTCTGCACATAAACTAGAAAGAAGATAAAACGTGGAGTTCACTCTAGTTTCAGCAAACGACCCAAGATGCTAATAGACACATAAAATGGAAGGCTCCTTGAGCGTTACAGTAGTCTGGGAATAAATCTGCGCGTTTGTTAGGGATAAACACAGCTAGGAAAACCATTTATCTTGACGCACTCGGTTTTTTCTTGAACGTGGCAGTTTTATTACATTAGTAACAGGCCGTGCAAAAACAGCTATAATTCATCTTAATGTAACATCGTCGCAAATGTTTTAGGTGGAGAATAAGGAAACCGTAGTGTAGTGCTGAAAAACTGAACGGAATACCAACAAGCCAAGAATATTATTTTACATTTAGTTATTTAATCGGTTCACATTTCTAGCATTTATTCGTCGCACAATTGCTTAAAAGTTGATTGAAGATGCCATGTAAATTTTTATTGATTTCAAGATAAAAATCTCACATTCTGATTACAAAATAAAGATGGTGCATTTTAAGACCTTACCGCTCAAAAAATATTTTGCAGACTGTGTAAATGTTAAAATATCTAATCAAAAAAGTTTTCAACAATCTGCGAAAATAAATGTAATTGATAACAGTTGTGCGCGTATTTTTTATATGGCTTTCTCTCCGTGGCGTATGTGACTGGGGCTATGACTAGGCCTACCAGATCTGGACAATAGGGCATTGTTGATTAAATGTTAGCTTCACAAACAGTGCATTTAAATCAACTTTTCTTGAAACAAGCTGTTAAAACAACTGAAAAATAAAACAAACAATTTAACAATACCTTTTTATATATTGTGAATTTGTGGGTTCGTGAAATTAAAAGTCTAATTGCACAAACTCAAAATGTTCTTTATTTCCACCGAATTACAGTTGAAACACTTGCCGATTACATAGAATTACTTAGCGCACACAATTACAATTCACCAGTTCGTCTGTCACAGGTCCATTGCACGCTCACAGTTACGTACAACTCCTCTGATACACGTACACCGTCTTCCAGTCGGTCCACTAATCCGGCGCTCCTCACGGCTGCTCGCCAAGAACTGAACTGACTCGCCAGCTGCAGCCCCTTTTTATAGGAATATCGCTCTTTCTGGAAGTCTCGCCGTTCAGTGAATCACCCCGAAGGTTCCAGATGGCAGGGGGAGGGGAAAGATATGACCATTGGATTTAAAGTCAGGATAGAAATGGAATACTTACAGTATGAGCAAGATAAGAAGAGCGCTGGATTTGCGGTGTAGTGCGGGCAGAGGGGAAGTTGCGATAGCTAACACTCTTTTGTTTCTGCAGTTGGTCAACCTTGAAAAACGCAGCTCAGCAAAATAGCGTGTAACATAAGCGAAGATACGCACCGCAGTTGTGAGATGTGTAGACAAATAGTAAATTGTGCTCGATCCGGTAAGCTGTATATTTATATACTCACTA
The DNA here is from genome assembly GCA_030765055.1 of Mantis religiosa. NCBI lineage: Eukaryota > Metazoa > Arthropoda > Insecta > Mantodea > Mantidae > Mantis > Mantis religiosa. Next base: position 41,950,016 of record CM060949.1, on the reverse strand, counting down.
TTTATGAAACACATAAAAACAGAAGAAAATATTATGGCAGCTATAAATACTCATTCGCTTTGTGATTCTTCGACTTCTGAGTCCACTGCATCAGTTTCATCGCTAGTATCCTCTGATGTGTTGATAATAATTTCATCAATCGCATTTTCAATTACACCATTATTTCTCCAATATTTCATTTCCATTTCTTGGACCTTCTTGCAGTATCCTTCCCAAGCCGTCGCAGTTAAAGAAGAGAATGCTTCTTTAGCAAGTTTCTGCAGATGTGTGGCTGACATATCACCAGCAACTTTGTGTCCTCTGAAAACGTTCTTTATGTTTGCCCACGCCAGTTCAGTTGCATTCAGATCAGTTATAAGGAGGTAAACGAATAATAGTGTGTCCCCTTTCGAGAGCCATAACATCCACAACATTGGTAATTCTTGCTCCTAGGTTCGTTGGCCTCTATTAAATACCGGTGTAGCTTTGGTAATGGACGGAAATAGAAAGCTATGTAGAAATATACAAAGGGCTCAGAGCAAGAGAAAAAGAAAAGATAAAAGAGCAAGATATAAGGAAAAGGAGGAAGCCAAAAAGGCCTTACCTGCTTTTTCCTGCCTTTTACTTTTTTTTGAGATTTATTTGGATGAGATGCACAAAACGATTTAATACGCCTGACAGTGCTGACGCTTTTTCCTATGTAAGCAGCAGTTCATTCTATTTATTGGCTGAGTGGGAACATTAACTGGTTGTTATCCTTTTCTGTATCACAACTTTCTGCAACTTTCGCTATTATTTTGCGGCCATCACTATGCACGATTGTACGTGCATATTTCCGAGTCGGAGTTCGTTGCTCGGAAGGTACATATGATGATGAGTTTGGTGTGCCCTCAGCCATAATTACAAACTGGTTACGCTATAGTAATTAACCTCAAACTTACACAAAACGAATGCACACAGAAAACAACGAGTGCACGTAAAGGCTTAGCAATTTAATCACTAGATGTCAGAGTGTACTAGTGTAGTGTACTAGTATAGGGCATTTCATGTTTCTAAGTTGTCATCTGTGTTTACGGTGTTAGCCGAAACCTACCGACTGAGGACTTGGAAGACGAACGCTCAAGAAAAATTACGCATACTGTAAAAACAGTTAACTTTTCAACAAAGGAAGATATGCACCTATCTGATTTTTAGGGTAACATTATTTTAGAGATATTGAATGGAATGGGGTTATGTTGCTCAGCTTTGGATGGGCATGAATACCAAAGATACGTAACGCATTAAACAGTCTCATATTTTGATGTCCCATGAAGGGACAGAAGGTAATCAAATTATAGCCATTAACTAACCAATATAGGCTCGTAGAGCTCGTTGCAGTATAATTTCATAGACTTCCGGCCATTCACTCAAACCTCGTTAAGCACTTCGGATTACGGTACATTTCTCACCAATCTGGACACATAAAAGCGTTACGCTCTGCAGGATTGTGATAAAAACTTTTTGTGCAGCTTTTTATGAAATGCCGATTTCCCGTTTCACATTAAGCAATTGAAAGCCCCGAGGGAAGTCATCGTTATTGCAATGCTGCTGATAGTATACGGTTGACAAGATAAAAGTTTCTGTAATTTACATTTACATCGGGGAAATACTGTTTAAACTGGAAATACAAATTACTCGTTGTTCCTAGTTAATTTGTCTGAAACGCTTCTAAACAAGGCACGGCACGTCAGTATTTTGGACAGCATCAACATTGTATTTATTTCGCTGATTCCACTATTTGAAAGGAGGTTTCTCTTAAATGCAAAAATATGAAGCTATTAACAGTGAAGCAAATAAATATATACAAATATAATAGTTAGTAGCTAAAAACTTCACTTATCTTATAAGAAATGATGACCGTTTTCTTACAAATTGGCAAGGATCGCGATTTCGTAAATACTTCACTTACGTCGTCAGCTTGAAACATCAACAGCATCGTTGTTAATGCCACCGTCGCTAGATGTCCCTATGTTTCTTATAGTATTATCGGCAATTGAAAATGAAACAAATTTAAAAACAGAATCGACTGCCGCTATTTCAAAATTAATTACGCGATGTTTATATTTTAAAATAAATATCTTTTACCAAACCATTAAATCTATCGGACCATTCAATTGTTTTAATAATTTAACTTCTGGATTTATTTCATGGTTAAATGACTGAAAATGATCTGCTACGGCCGATTTATCACTTTTTTTATACTTAATGTTATGAAAATGCTCTTTAGTTCTGATTTCTAAATTACGTTTTGTCTTTCCAATATCAACTTTGTCACAATCGAAACAATTAAACGGATAAATACCATATTTTTTACAATAATTAATTTTATCTTTTTAGAGAAATGAGTAAAGTTTTTATTACATTATTTATTTTGAGGAACCAAAGTTATACCCACCTCTTTAAAACATTTTGGAAATGTTTATTAACGCAAGAATGATAAATAACCTTTTTAAAATTGTAATCGTCCATTGTTTTATAAGAGTAGAAATATCATTAACAGTTTTTCATATTTAAATTTTTTAATTTTTATGTAAAAAGTCTTTATTAAGACCATTAATCAAAGCAGTATTAATAATAATTTTATATTCTTTATTAAATCTCTCTTTATTCATTGGCATATTTATTAATCTATAAATAAAACTATTCGAAACAGCAAATACATGTGAAAAAATGTTTAAACGTTTATTTTTATGTAATCATCAATATGATTATACTTCCTATAAATACAAAAGTTTAGTTTCTTATTAGTTCTTAGATTTAGAAAACAAAGAAAACCATTAATTTCAGTCTCTATTTTGAATTTTATAGCTTTACCTTGCAAATTTAGTAATTTTAAAGCATCATTTACGTTTTTATCACAGACAATAGCAAAAATATCATCAACATATCTATAGCAACATTTACAAATTAAAGGTAATGCTTTAGTGACTTGTATTTCGAAAACACCTCATAAAAATATCAGTAAGAAAAGGTGAAAGAGGATTACCCATTGCTAATCAATAAGTATGTTGAAAAAAATCATCATTAAAAGTAAAACAAGTATTTTGATCTAAACAAAAATTAATAATTTTAACAATATGACCTATTAAGTCCTCATGTAAATTTATTGAATTCAACCACTTGTTAAATAAATTAAAAGTTTTACTAGGAAATAAGGCAGTTACACGAAAAGAAGCAAGTTTATCAGTTTTAGATAGTATAACACTGTCAATCCTTTTAACTGATTCAAAAGAATGTTTAACACTTAAACTCTCAAATTTATTACAATTACTAAATTCTCTATGTAGCCATTTAGTTGGTAAATATATGCAATTAACAGTAACTTAGATAATATAACACAATCCTTGCCAATTTGCAAGAAAATGATCACCATTTCTTATAAGATATGTGAAGTTTTTATTTACAAATTACTGTAGTTTTACATGTGATTTCTCTTGTATAAATTTAATTCTATTTTCTTATCTTGATTCCCAAAGTAATATTTATTTTACCCACTACGAAACTGGCACTGTCTTTTTTATACGACTTAATACGTGAGTCTTTTTTTGCTCTTGTTTCAAGTTTTGTGAATTTGTTCGCATTTGACATATTGTCAATTTTAAATTTATTTTTCTTCATTTTTTGGACTTTTTCTTCCATTCTTGTATTTAAAACCAGAAACATGACTATTTTTATCCGAGAGAATGATATAAACAAATATATTCTTATTAAAAAAAAAGAAAACTTTCTCTTCTGCTGCAAAAGACAAATACACTACCTCCCAGAGCTTTATTGAGCATAAAATAAGACCTGAAGCTTTCCTGGCGACGAATATGCTCAAGTTGTTGTCGGGAAGTAAGCCAGGGGAAAAGACGATTAAAAATTGACGTTTCCGGAGTGTGCATCTCTCCCATCATCAGAATACTTTTTGAATGATATAACCACAAATGAATCACTGGATATAAATCAAAGACAAAACACTATCAAAATTCGCATTACTGAACAAAAGACTGTTTTCAATAAATGAAATGCCAGGTCAGGAGATGGCGTGAGTATACAAAATTAACTGGGTCAAAGAAACGTAACTACTTAACTTGATTATCAAGCTGTATTGATCCTTGCTGCATAAGTCAACGTATTTCCATTTTTAACGCCGATTTCCAAAAGGAGCTGAACTGAAGTCAAGCATCACGACTAAGCGTGTTCCTCTTGGAAGAAATGGCCAAAGCCTCCTTAACTTCCGCTCCCAGTAACTGTTGCATTTTGCCAAGATGGTCATCTGGTGACAGTAGGCTATATAGTCTTATCAAAACAATGCTCTGCCAGTCCAGACTTCTCAAGTTGCATTCAGACCGACAAAAGACAAACTGGACTTCCAAGTTCCGGGAGTGCACCGCATTCCCTATGAATGTGGGACATCGTATATAGGACAAGCCGGAAGGACCATCGGTACCAGAATAAGCGAACATGAACGGAGCATTCGTTTAATGCAACCTGAGAAGTCTGGACTGGCAGAGCATTGTTTTGATAGCGAGCATAGAGCCAATTTTCGTTAGACGATCATCTTGGTAAAATACAACAATTAATGGCAGCGGAGAATTAATGAGGCTTTGGCCATTTCCTCCAAGAGGATCATGCGTAATCGTGATGCTGGATTTCAGTTCAACTCCTCTTGGAAACCGGCCTTAAAGTGGAAATCCGCTGACCTAAGATGCACAGATCAATACAGCTTGATGATCCCGTTAAGTAGTTACGTTTCTTTGACACAATTAATGTTCTGTACTCACGCCATCTCCTGACCAGATATTTAGTTTACTGAAAACAGTCTTCTGTTTGGTAATGCGAATTTTCATAGTGTTTTGTCTTTGTTTATATCTGTGTTATATCCACTGATAAATTTGTGGTTTTAACATTTAATAAATGTCCTGATGAGGGGAAAGATGCACACTTCCGAAACGTGGCTTGCTTCCCCAGAATAACTTGAGCATATATTGAGCATATTTGTCATATTACTAAAGTTTTGGACACAGGCTTCCGTTATTAATCAGAAATATTGTGGGCCCGAAGTCGGACGATAAACTTAATTTTTCCACAGCTCATTTTTGTAGCTTTACTGTGATGTGACCAAAATTGGAGGATAGTAACATTTTGGGAAGTTCATTTCACAACGGCCGTCGTATTATTAACGGACGGCTTACCCATTTTTTTTCTCCGTTCGCTTGAATGGAACTTCGCTGCAACTGCATCATTTATTCCTGTTATTGACTTAAACATCCATTTTGAAACAGAGCAGAGCACGTAATGCCTCTTGCTCCCGAAGCAGTCTTTGTATGAAACGATTGTTAAAGTTATAATGAAAATCGCTTTGTACTCTTGCCATTTTATATTGCACAAAGGTAGGGAGATATTTGTTCAACCTGGGTGGGTCATGCATTATTTTTAATATGCTGCCTAGTATTTACCTTTCTACGAGACTTGCGAACAACTTTTGTTCTTTATTTAGTAGCGTGAGGGGAGAAAGAGAACTGAAACCTCAGGATACGCTACACTTATTGATAAGTTAGTAGTAGTGGAATTGAGATAAATAAATTTAATTAGAAACAAGGGTAAGTGATGCATATTCTCGGATATTTTATGAATAGATAATTCCTGTATGTGCACATAAAAAATAAAATAAACCGTGGCGTAACAACCTTGATGGTGCAAGGCCTGCCAATCCGACTGCCGGCCTGACGCCCACATACGCAAGGCACAGCTGGGCGATCATCAAACCAACACGGGGAGCAGATGTGGTCAGCATCTCGGCACCTCCAGCCGGAAAGATGGCTTTCAAAACCAGGTTTCTCACATGAGTGGACAACAATCCTATTGGGATTAGGATTTCATTACGGAGGAATTCAGTACGTAGACCACCATGCTGGGTCCATTGTGCCTATGCCCCAAGTGGGGCCACACCCGGGAGGAAGGATGAGGCAGAGTAGACAGAGGGTGGCCGACCCAAGGAGCCACGACAGTACAGAGGACATGTTGAGTGAAGTCTATCCGAAAGACCGAAGACCCCAGCCTCTGATACCCGGGAACGATGGAAACCTCCGGGTGTCTTTCCTTGGGGCAATATTTTGAGTCTAAAAAGCCCCTCCTCCCATCGACAACAACGTCAAGACGGGTGGAAGTGGATACGCTACTTACGCGCGTCAACCCCGCAGAGAAGACTTCCGAGAAACCTCGATGGGGCCGCCCGGTGATCTAGCACACCTTCTACTAGCTCTGCAGGCTAGCACCCGAAACTTATGAGGCAACCCTCTACCCGCTCCATGTGGCCGTAGCCTGGCCGGAGGTACCCAATTTCCCGTTCGGGAAGACACTGCCCCCCTCGAGTCCAACTCAATCTGAACAACTCCCATTCAGGGAGGGGCTCGAAGGTTCCACTAGTAACGTCAAGAGGTACCACGAGTGCTAGGCCCAAATGACCTTGATGTCGACGGGCCCTTAAACACCACACACTCACTCACTCACTCACCACGAGTGCTAAGAATCCACAGCGCTCGAACTAAAGCAGTTGAAGAGGACTGATCCGCTCCCCTAAGGGAAGTATAGGGTCCCTACAGTTTACTTGGATAGAGACTTCACCCGACAGGCCAGGACAACGGACACCCTCCCCTTCTGCGAGATGACAACGAGCCTTGAAGCCGAGCCACAAAGGTCCCAGGCAGGCGATCCGAGCCCCAAAATTCCCTGGCTGGTGGTCCCGAAATGTTCCCAGCAGAGGAGCAGAGACCGGCGAGCGACCTACTTAAGGAGGAAGTAGTTTTCCTCAGAGCATATCAACCCGCCATGCACCGCCGAGACTCCCGCGGACACTTCTACCCTGAAACAGACCACCAGATGAGAGATGATATGAAACGATAATGCAGATGAAATGGAGGGAGAGGAAATTCGGGGGATGTAATTAACCTACCCAGAATTTGCCTAGCGACCCGGGAAAACCCCCGAAAAGACCCATGGGTAAGATAGGTCGGCCATAGGAATCGAACCCGGGCCTACCGTATGCGGGCTTTAGATGAAAGGCATGAGTTATCCTGCTCGGTACTCCGATCCTATACGCGGGAATTAAAATCTGTAACTTCCCATGGGTGGGATCAATCCTGGCTGCATTCCTTGGCAGGGAACCAACGTCACGGCGCAGGAATTGTATACGTACGTGAACCCTCGAAATCGCATTGAATTGGTTTGTAAATGTCATGACTTGCACAGTTGCAGCTTCGATTTTGTTTATAAACTGTTTCTTTATTCTTATTAGAGTACAGAGCTTTACGTTGAAGCAGTTATTTTAGAAATTTTATGTTGTTTGAGAGGAATGTAAGGTAGGATATGTGTAACCATAACAACCTCAAATGAGAGGAAATTCTTAAAACGTTTTAAGATCTTTTTTCTGCCTAAGAACGTCGCAGGAGAAAGATGTACTTTTGTGTCTCTAGGAGGTTGTGCAGAAGTATTTTGACTGGCATTTAAGATGCACAAATAGCGTGTGTGTAAGGAAGTAATAGTTTTAGCTTCACTCTTTGTGAGAGAATTGAAGTGCGAAGATATGTTATCTGTAGTGCCAATGTGCAAGTTCACAGAATCTTAATCTGCAAGGATTCAGTATTGAGAATGTTATAAAGGGATATCATTTAAGATCTTCACATTGTGATAGAACATAATAATGGTTTTAGTAGAATAAATGCCATTTTGTAGAAGAGAAAATGTATTATTGTTTTCTACAAATTATTCTCGCTCTGATACTACGGCCAGAGAGAGGGAGAGGGAGGGGGACGGGGAGGTGGAGAGGGAGGGATAGAGGGGAAGAATGGGAGAGGGGAGAGGGGGAGGGAGAGGGGGAGAGAGAAGACTCCTTGTTCCATAGCGCCGAGGCATACTTCCTCAAGATCGAAACATAAGCTGAGAATAACTAACCATCTTCCATCCTTATCGCCTTTTGCAATTTGCAGTTTCAAAAGGGCCGCTTACAATTGCACTGGTTAGGTTTACATGGAGGTTAGTGGCGTAATTACGGAACGACTGGCAGCACCTACTGTCCGGCCGTTCTATCTCCGGCTCTGACGTTTTGCGACTGTAAAAGGTGGAAGGGGAAACCTAATAGTACCAACATACAGTAATGAGCAATTGAAAACATATCCTCAAAATTATCTTTAGAATGAAAATATAGGACTATATTAACTTTAAAACAGTGAAATACAATTTACAATTTCATCATAATGCAAGATATTTATTACAACACCACTCTATTCGAATATTTCATTCACACCTTTCACACATTCACTAACTGCATCTGTTGGTAGTACTGGGAGCCTCTACATCCGGTGTCGTGGTCAGGAAGTTAAAACTGTCTGCTAGCTGTCAGCATTGTCGCTGGTAGGCGTGGCTCCCGAACCCAACACCGTGTTGCCAGCTTAAATTTGTTTGAGCCACGTGGCCTAATAGCGGCTTGCGCTGGTGAACTTTTTTTGGTATATTTTTCGTGCGTGAATTCCGATGTTTAGTGTTCGTAAGTCCTATTATTATCGCTATTATAATAATATGGCTCCTGGTTCGTGTAATATGCAAGTACTGAAATATTTAAAATACGCATTGTTCCTCTGCTTGAAATACCCGCTAAAGAACTGGCAACAGCCTGCTTCCCCCTCTCGAGAAATGTCAGAGTCGGAGATAGAACGGCCGAGGTATAGTAAAGATGATTTTATACTAAACATACATTATCCTCTTTTCTTTGAGGTTGGTATTCTCGTCGATTTAGCTCAGCTGAATCGCCAGTAATGTCATAGCGAACATGCTAAGCTTTCCTGCAATGAAACTTGAGAATTTTATCAAAGCGTATGGTAATGATGCAAGCTGCGGCTTGAGCAAATTGTATTCCTATCACTAGAACCCTAAATGCTATAGCTGTACTGCATTACTAGTTGCTTATCCTTAACAGAGAAGTTAATTAATGGCTCTTTGTCATGACGAATTTCAGCCCTTGCGTCTACAATATACATAGATTTTAGCATACGTAAATTGTTTATTTATGTTTCTTAAAAAATCACTTCTTAAAAATTATAAATTTTACTCATATTTACTTCCAGCATCAATTCCTCCACTCGAAGAATCTACAAAATAGTTGATTAAATCTGGCAGGATAGATAGGTACGGAGGGGATTCGCCGATCTTGTACGATATTTCACCTATGCCGCCAAGTGGGGCATCCTCAGGAGGAAGGATGAGGCGAGAGGTTCGCTCCAAGGAATCACGAAGAGGGCAGGGTCCCTACATTTTTACAGTTGGAAATTGCCCCTGCAGATCAGCACCACCAGCATCCCACTCGCCTACCCGCCTCGGTAGCGTAGATGGTAGCGTGCCTGCCTCACGTTCAAGAAGTCCCGAGTTCGAATCTCGGTTATGGTGAGTTATCCGGATAAGTTTTTGTTCTGTGGTTTTCTCCTGATAGACGAATATGGGGTAACTCTAAGCTACAGTTGAGTTGAGTTCAGAGGTTCTACTCCCATTAGTCTTGAATCCGTAGCAACAAGACCCGGTCCTCTTTCAACCAGGGAGTTATCCGAGCTGCCCCAAAGGGCGCTCGGCATCCTCCGTGGGGCTTTCCATAGGTCAAGACCTGGGTTACTAACAAGCCCCCCCCCCATCTGGTCCTAGGACACAAGACGGGATGGAAGTGAATACGCCACTTACGCGTGCCAACACCAAAGGTGAAGGCTACCGATATGACCTCGGTGGGGCCACCTGGCGATCTAGCACACCTTCTACTAGCTTTGCAGGCTAGTACCCGGCAGAATTAATGGCTTCCCTCAACCCCGTCCTTAGACGTACCCGATTCCCACGGGTATTTGGAACCACTGCCCCCTCGAGACCATCCCAATCCGAACAACTCCCGAAGGAGGGGCTAAGAGGTTCCTCTAGTAGCGCCAAAGGTACCACGAATGCTAGGGGTCCACAGCGCCCACACCACGGCAGCTGAAGGGGACGGATCCACTCCCCTAAGGGGAACTCTAAGCTACATGGGTCCTGGACTCATTTCAGCATCACTTCACCCATTTTATTCATCGTCCGATATGACTTAACGTTGGAGGACGTAAATTACAACGCCATGCAACGCCGAGACTCCCGCCGATACTTCTACCCTGAAGAACCCATCAGGTGACATATGATGTGAAATGATAATGGAGATGTAATTGAGGGACAGGAAATTTGGAGGATATAAACAACCCACCTGGCGACCCGGGAAAATACCGAAAAATACCATGGGTCAGGTAGCCCGCCCACGGGAGTCGAACACGGAAATCCCGAATGAGGGCCTCGGACTTAAGCGCCAGAGCCATCCCGGACGGTTAACGCTGGTTTGCACATCTTGGTTTCAGAGTAAGCAATTAAAAATAAAATTACATGTAGTTTATAACTTTTATGCAAAAGGCTACTTCAAAAGTTTCTAAAGCAACACTTTCGTTCAGTTTCCTTGGGAAATTTCAAACTTCTGAGTACCTTGGGCTTAACATTTCCTGCTTGACTAAACTTAGTCATCAGTTTGAGCCGTTTGACGAGATCGAAAGTGCTGGAAATATTTCGCGTTGTTGGGGTGGTTAATGCTTCTTTTATTCAGGTCGTTCTGTCAACGGAAAAGGAAAGGTATAAAGCCACTGAGCACTATGTGGAAACTGGAATAAGGGCGAAAAAGTATTGTACGTGATGGTCTAGATCTGTGTGCGTGTGTGTGTGTATGTAGGAGAGAGAGAGAGACAGACAGTTAGGGAGACTATCAGAGATAACAATACACCTTTGACTTCCTATCACTTTTTCCTTTAACAGTACTTCCTTACTGCGCTAGTACACTTAACGAAACACGTGATACAATCAAGGATAAAACTATGAAAAACATGAATTTATCAGAAGGTACGTTAGTGAATATTCGTACAACAAGTTATTATTGTTACAGTTGTAATTGTTATGCTAATATATACACGACTTGTCAAATTATCAGTGAATAAACATTTTCGTACTATCAGTCGACTTCAGACTTGTGAAATTATAAGTCATAAAAAACTATAGTTCGATCCATATAAACCTGAACTACTTCAGTAGGTCATAACTTATGTACTAATAATAGGACACACGTGCAACTTTGGGGGATTATTGTCGCGGCGCTGGGCTTAAACGTTTCGGCACAAATAAGAAACAGTCGGTGGATAAAGTTTCACGGTAATAATGAGGCCTGCTAAGCAGTTAATGATAGCACGTATTTTGTAAACAAGCGCCGGCGGACAGCGATAACTGAGGTAAAGGCCTCGCCGGCATAGATTAAGTTACGTTTCTCGAAGGTAATAGAATATTCGGATTACATCATTAGATGCCTAGTTTTCCAGAAATATCCAGTGATTAACAGAACAGTCTGGTAATCATGAATGTGATATATAAGGGATTTTGACACGCCAGCAGGACAGTTGTAAAATAGCTTGAGTAAACAGAGTTGCTGTGTGTAAAACGAGATTCAGCTGTGAAGTGTTTGTTATTGTCCTCGACCTTGGAAGATTGTGTTTTTATGCGATGTAATGTTCTTACGTGAGAATTGAACAGTGTATTTCGGCGAAAATAAAGGAGATTTTTAATTTCTTCAACTCGGCCTTTTAATTCTACGAACCCACAAAGTCACAATGTAATACACAATTGGGAGATTACATTTCACTATTTACATCTCAGAGAAAATGTTGAAAATGTCCTCCACAAGCATCTATACATTTTTGCACTCGTCTCATCATATTCTCTGAAGTTTTACGGAGACTATCCTCGCCAATGATTCTTATTTCGTTTAGAATGGATTCCCTAAGAACATCAATAATTATCCCTGGCCTATTCTAGTACACTCTATTTTTAGATACCCTCACAAGAAAAATTCCGGTGAGGTTTGGTCAGGGGATCTTGGAGGCCAAAGACCTTTTGAGATTATTCGATTATCAAATAAACTGGTTACAAGTTCCATGATGTCATTAGATGTATGGCACGCTGCTCCATCTTGCTGGAAATAACCTTCTCTCAATTCGATATCATCTCCGTAAAAGTTAGGAGAATATGGCGAGACGTGTAAACATGTGTAGATACAAGTGGAGTACACTTCCAGGATTTTCTCTGAGATGTAAATGGTGTAATGTAATGTCCCAATTGTGTACTATGTTCTCGCAAAGTTGAACGTGTGTCCTATTACTGGTTCAAAAGTTATGGCCTATTTAAGTGGTTCAGGTGTATATGGATCGCCCTCTACTAGACGATAAAATTATGCTTATTCGAATACAACAATAATAGTAGAGCTACTTGAACATATTTATTTGTTTTAATAAAATTCAATCTTTCTTTCTTTAGAGCAGTTGAAGTTTTATTGTTTGAATTATCCTAACGTTTAAGATCCTAGTGCCTCGTCTTAAAAAGCATGATACCGTTGGGCTGGTAACAAGTTCAGGTCATTCCATTATGCCTTCGTTGCTTAGTGACTGCATTTTGGTTCACAATGTTTTTTTTTTCCTTTAAATTATTATGTTATATGGTGGTAGACCGCGCCATGGCTGTGTGGTAAGATCGCTTGGCTCTCACCAAGGTGACCCTTTTTTTTTCTTAGTCCTCCAACGATAAGTCATATCGGACGGAATGGGTGAAGTGATGTGTTCAGGGTCCATGGAGCTTAGAGTTACCTGACATTCGTCTATCAGGATATGGGAAAAACCTGGAAAACCTCATCCAGGTAACTCACCTTGACCGATATTCGAACTCGGGACCTCTTGAAGGAGAGGCAGACATGCTGCCATCTACGCTACTGAGGCGGGTGACCCAAGTTCGACCCCAGGTGACCACAAAATGAGACAACATGGCGCTGGGACAGGATTCCTCCGGGTCCTCCGGTTTCCCCTGCCAGCATTTCACAAATCCCTCAATCAACTTTCTATTATTCACATCAGCCTCATATATAACATCCACTTTCTTCATTCACACCAGGCATTAGGCTGATCACCTATCCAGGTTCCTTATCGGACCCACCTTCTGAAATAACTACACACACATACACACAAATGGTACAACACAGCGAGAATAGTGATTTATGAAGGAATTGTGGAACAAAGTTTGTGAAAGAAACATTCCAAGGGCTATGTTTACGGTACATCCTCGTCAATTACCAGTTATGAGGACTTGGGAGAACCTCTCGGCTATCTCAATCGTTTTCGACGAGTTATTTAACTCATTCATTCTAATAAGATTCTTGTGGCTGGCCCCGTAGCTCAGTCGGTAGAGCACCTGCCTGCCGTGCTAGGGGTCCCGGGTTCGATTCCCGGCGGTGGGGTCGGGGATTTTTTTCTCCGACCAAGATAATTCCCCATCTTCCCCAGAGTCTGGAGGTATGAATGTGTGCGTGATCTAATGATTAAAAACCAAAGGTAACAAGTTAACACCTTCAGTATGTTCCAAAGGAGAACGGCCGCCGATATGACCATAGCAGTTAAAGGTGGGGTATAAATGGAACAAGAAAAAAAAAAAAAGATTCTTAGTGGATACACATATCCACTTATTCAACAGTCTCTATGTTAAAGAGACTGTGCCTTCTGTTTATGACACAAAAAGGTTACGTGGTTGACCTCGTGGCTGAATGTGGGCATTTTCCTGTGGCCATGATTATTCACTACTCCCCCCAGTATCTGTAATATTAAATGTGTGAAAAGACATCTAATGAAAATTGAAGAAGTATAATCCTAAGTTGAAAGGCCTTGATATAAAATTGCAGTTGTAAGACGTTGTAGTTGAAACAATAAAATAGTTACAACTTCGGAAATTAAATGATTAATAATGACAGGACGATACATTAACAATCGCTAAGAAATGCCCACAGAAATGCTTTAAGAAAATGAGTATGAAGCAAAGTTTCCTAGGAGAATCTTTATCGATAGGAACTATACACTTCTCACTCGGACAATATAGTTAATACACAAAGAAGCTTCCTTGTTTCCCAACAGTACACGGAGAGACTACATTGTCCTGCGGTACAGTGATCGACGTGCCTGTTCCGATATTCATTGATCCAAGTTTGAAAATAGGTTACACAGAAGTTCAATAACGGCCTTCTCCATCATCTCTGCTCTGTGTTCATTTGGAACTCTGACATGATCATCCTTATGTTTACGTATAAGGCAAAATTAGTTACATATATTTATGTTTTATGTAAAATATATAAATGTTCAGAAAACTTTTATGGAGTCTAAAATCCAATTAAAACCATGGAGATATAACCTAAAGTTGTAGATTCCACTAGAACATATTGCTGTATTTGCAAGGTTTTTTTTACAATGAAAACTAAGTTAATGATATTATAGGTTGCCTTCATGTTTTATTTTAAACCAGAGGAAGACAGCTTTGAGAGTTTTGACGTATTTCGGTCGGGAGCGAGGCCTGCACTGCCTGTGACGAAGAGCCGTGTAGTACCAAGTTGCCTATATAAATGGCTGAAACATTTAAGTAGTTATTTTAAGTTTAGTTTTTAATTAAAAGTAGTAAAACAATTATTACTTAAATGTTAAAATTACGTTAAGCAAATTTATTTAAAAAGAATGTCGATATACGTATAAAAGTTGAAACACGTTTTGTTGTCCTTATCGAAACGGTAAGACTATAAAAGCTGAGACACTTGAAGCCATTTTGATTTTCTGCAAATGGACGTGATAGTGTGAAGGTGTGGTTTGGGTGTGAATGCATTTCTGCAGATTTTGAGCTTGCATTGGAAAGTGGAAGGTTGTAATGGATTGCGCTTGATGGTATACTATTGACGTATATACAGCATTGAAAAGTATAACTGATGGTTGGAAAAGTTTCCTTTTAATCAAAATACAAATTTATATAGGAGAAAGGAGGAACTACAATCTTATTTTAATTTATAACGAAATTATCACTTGCCATCTGAGACCGCCCCTGAAAATAAAAGCTTATGCGAATACCAGAGCAGCCGTGGTAGAATCCAATAACTGGATTTTCAACGAAGTTCATCATCATCTTTTCCTCCACAACTCACTTTAAGCGACACCAAGTCGTTACAAGGCGCTGTGAGTACAGATTCTGAGGGTTCAGTCTGATGAAGTGCACGCGATGACAACAATGTAACTTCCACGTATCTAATGGAACTGTTAAATTTACTAAGTGACGATTCATTGAAGGACAAATATACGCACAAGAAAGACTTGACTGATTTTTACAAGAATGTTCCTCAAACCAGATTTCACTTGTAGCACGGGCACTGTGTACTTTTGGCTCGACATGTGCAAACAATTTCTTTTTGTGTTATGAAATTAGTTAAGTCCAAACCCCGAAGTACCTTGTCGGATCACAATCTAGCATGCAGTCTTAGATTACAAATTTCCCTGACATTACGTCCTGACATCGATAATCTAGTTAAAGAAAAACGAAACTTAATTCGTCGGAGTGGGTCTTCTCTAATTTGCAGAGAAAATAACTCTGTTTAATTAGAATTTATTTATTTTATAACATGCCTGACCTTCAGATAAACTACAAGTTGAAGTTTTGTATATTTTCTCAAGAGCCAAAATGTAATTGTTTATAAGCTGTGACCAATTGTGTAATTAAAGCAGTCAGCATTAACATTGCAACACTCAAGATGTAAGTTGTACATATTATTAATAGCCGATACTTCCTTCCGCTTGGGCAGCAGAAAGCAGCTCGGCGACGTCACACGCTAACCTACCTTTCGTTCGGGAGCATATTTGGCGGGTAGAGCTGACGTCACACCACCACGTTTTATAGAAACCGAATATTTGCTCTCTCTCTCTTTCTCTCTATCTATCTTGTTCTTTTGAAATAATCAATAGCTGCAGTGCAGCAGAAACCTGACACAGAAAACCAACAGTCAGTATTGTATTTGCCTTCCTTTTATGACTTGCATAGCTCGTCCCCTTCATTTGTTGATATTCATATATTCCCAAGAATTTCTCTAGGTTTTCTTTTTATGTAATTTATGTACTTCAACGTTAAGTTATGTCGGACGGTGAATGAATTAGCTGAAATGATGCTCAAACGATTCCAGTGTCCATGGAACTTAGAGTTATCCGACATTCGTCTTGAAGGATGAGGGAAAACCCCGGATAGTACCTTATACAGGTAACTCACCCTGACTCGGGACCTACTTGGACGTTAAGCAGACACGCTACCATCTACGCTACCGAGGCGGGCGAATTTCTCTAGTTGTATTTGAAATAGTTTTCTGATATTACCCTACTTAAAACTACAGCGGACCACTCTTCCTGCCAGCAGGTTTACACAGCTCTCCGCAATACGGCCCTAAAATCTTCCGATGTCACACATGCTACTCGAACCCTGGGCTTCATGGTAGCCGTCTTGGCTGCCGAATCCGCCATTTCATTCCTCCGCAAGCCTACGTGACCAGGAATCCATGCACACACCACGTTAACGCCAGAAGCGTGTAAAACGTGGAGGGCATCCTGGATACGCTGCACAATAGGGTGGTAGTTGTACAGCTGCCGTAGGCTTTGAAGTACACTGAGGGAATCACTCAGGATTAAGCAGTCCCCCAACTTTCGTCGACGTACGTGTAAAATGGCCCGGTATATTGCATAAAGTTGGTAGCTTAGAATTCTGCAAATATAAACAAATTCATTAATTTAAATTTACTCTGTAGAATTAAATCAGTTTCTAACTTAAGGTAAGAAAGACCAACGTATTTCAGTTTTCTTTACACTTTTGCGACTACCATTTCTTGAATGAAGAATTTACCAAGTTCAAGTTAAATATTTGTGCAACTTGCACGTATAGTCCAAGGTGAAAGTTATTTCTCTCAGGATCCACAGCATAAGGCAGCATTCTGAAGCAACTCATGTTCAAATTTGGATAGAATCTCAAAGTTGCAACCTCTTCCGCCGGAGGTGGGATTCCCAAGTTTGGAAGGACAAAGAGAAAAATGAGAGATGCAGCAGCATCCTTGGGACGAAACTAGCAACTGAGAAGTTTCACGCCATGCATTCGTAGCACGTCATGCAAACTTTCAAATTAATATCGTCGCTCCCTGACGTCATTATCATCTTTGAGTGGCGACATCAATGTTAATTTCCACTCTCACTTGTAGCTTAACATACAACTTAAGGGATGAACGGAACTTTGCATGCTATTCGTCATTGTCCATTAAGATATATTTTAGTGGATGAGAACGAACATATTTGATGTGTAGTCACTAAGGGGTGAATTCCTATGACATGACATTTATTGGATCTTAAAGGTCATATTCTCACATTGTCAGATTTTTGGTCATATTTATGCTTATTTCAATGATAAAGTCATACTTTGACCATATTTTTGGGATTATTATAGTTCAGTCTGCTACCAATTAGAAATAAGTCAATTATGATTCTTTAAAAGAAATAGTAAAATATTTTGATTCTTTGACTCGTCATCCATTAAGATTGTGCTAGATGCATTTTCTTCACCGAACATGACAGCAAATTTATACTATATAAAACCGAACTTTGGTCAAATATCAAGTGCGATTACTCACCTAGGAACTTTAAAAATTTCACTTAGTGATGCATTCAAAACTGTGAAAGAAGCTGAAAGTTGAAATGAATCGAACAAAAGGAAAAGTGACTGCAAAGATTGTTGGTATCTAATACAGCTTATACTTTTCAATATCAGCGATTTTGTGATTTTATGTGTTCGTAAAATTAAAAGACAAGTTTGCAGAAATTCAAAATTCTCTTTATTTCTGTAGAAAGACCCTGTTTGTATACCCCTTCGCAGCAAGCTAACGTAACATAAACCAACACAATCTCTCGTCACTTCTGCACACGTAAATAGACAAGAGTTCACTTTCAAGGCACAGTTGCAGACACACAATTATCAATTCCGATTACGACTGGCCACTGGTGAGTCACGGCTTCCTTCTATATCTCCACTCACTGTTCCATAAATTAGTGGAATTTTCTGTAACAATCAAGAAGTCATCTACCTTTATCTGCTTCGGCAAGCTTTTTATCTCCACGGTGCACAGTCTGTCCCTTTGTGTGCGCCGACCGTGCCACCCTGCAACAATGGTTAGCGACAACACTTCTTGTGGGCTTGAAGCAAAGTTTGAAGATTCTGAGCCGGCATTTTCGCCAAATAAATTAACTTATTTCAAATATGCATATAATCTCAAGTGATGTAGTTTCTCCAGATATAAGAACATTCTGCCTGACGCCCGCCTCGGTTACATGTCTGCCTCACGTTCAAGAGGTCCCGAGTTCGAATCTCGGTCAGGGTGAGTTACCTGGATAAGGGTTTTCCGGGTTTTCCCTTATCCTGAAAGACGAATATCGGGTAACTCTGAACTCTAAGGACCCCGGGCTCATTTGTGCATCACTTCACCCATTCCCTTTATCGTCCGATATGATTTAACGTGCGTATGTCTCTAGTGTTCCGCCGCGTAGAGGGTCGCGGATTCGAATCCCGCCTTGGGCATGGGTGTTTATGTGTATAGTGAATATTTGTGAAACTAGGAAAACAGATAGGAAATATAAACGGAAATAATGAAAAATCGGTTAAATAAGAAAAAAGAAAAAAAAATATATATGTACATAGATATATATTTTAAATAAATAAAAAAAGTGTTGGAGGACGTAAACCACAAAAAAAAAAAAAAAAAAAAAAAAAGCTGAAGAAGCAACCTAACCTGTTGCTGTTGAAAACTAACCCCAGGCATGAATATTTTATTTCACTTAATTATTGTTTTCTTAAGTTGCAAGTCTATAATTTAGGACACTTAAAACTTACAAATTCCATAAAGTGCTGAATTAAGAAAGAGAGGAGCTTTTTGCATAAAGGATTACTAATTAAAATTATTAATTGTTAATAAAAGATTAATGTATATTAATATAATACGATTAATAAATTCACAAAGTTATAAAAATCATATTTTTGTGTTTTAGGTCATATTCAGTTTAGGTCATAAGTGCATGCATATCTTCCATTTTAGGTCATAAATGCGCCTCTTAGTAATCACTTCATTTTCTCTGCCCACTAGCTTTTACTTTTATTTACTTTCTACAAACTATTCTTACGAGATTATTCTTCTTTTACATTACTCTTTGCAAAGGTATTTTCCTTATCTACTTCGATTAACGTATAAAGGCGGGCAAAAAAGAGTCCGAATGGATACTAGGATGTTTAAAAGCAAATGTATATATCTAGGTTTTAAATTCTATAATTTCCCTTGATATCATGGGAAACAACCGAAGTCTAACAGAGCTTTAAAACATTACAAATTATGGAACAATTAAAAAAGGATAATGATGATAACAACTATACTCAAAATGGTCAATTCCAGGAGATATCTCACGTAAAATATGTGTTTTTAAGCACTGCTGTTTTTGGTGCTTTTCTATCTTTTAAGGTTATTGGTTAGATGATATTTCTTTAAAATGAAGAGGGCTATACAGGTTATTGTCAAGATATTAAAGTTACACATTTTATTCCTAACGAAAATATTTTAAGTAGTTTCTATATTAATTATAATTATTAGATCTGTTTCTGAGAAAATCAAACATTTTGAAAAACTGTTTCATACAGAAAGTAATAAAGGGTGCAAAATGTTTGCAAAATTGTTGTTTTGCTCCTTTAAAACAGACTGAATTCACGAATGTTAGTTATTTATCAGACACTTTGCTTTCGAGTCATGCTGCACATGCACTCTCATGCCCATTAACTTTTTATTGAAATGCTCGTTTTTGTTCAAAGATTTGAAAGAAAGTATTTCAGTTAAAATCCATACATCCATATTTTAAATGGGATGCAATGCTTACTCTGCTTGCTATATTTCATACACTTGCTGTAAATCTACAGTAGACAAAGGATATAATACTCAAAACTATAAATCAATTTTAAAATGGCGTTCCAGTCCGTTAAAGCTTTGCAGTATTACGTCTTAAACCGGCTTACAATCCTTCAAAGACAAATCACTTTTTATGGAGCCCGCCTTTGTCCATCTGTGCGACGTTTCCTTTATGAAGCGTCGAATATGTTGCTTTACTTACTCCATTTGCTGATTCTCACAGGAATCATTCCCAGAACATTTCTGTTTCTCTCGGCTTGCAAGCTTGGTCTGTGTTTCTTGGAAACTGAATAAGTCTTGGCTGACCCACTCACGAGAATGCTCTCTCGATTTGGCCATCTTCGTTATTAAATTCTTCTACAGCCAAAAGCCGACTTCTCGTTAAAGGATCTAAGGAATATCACTTTGTGTCAAACCGTTTTTGTTTCTGAGAATTATAACTCTAGAATTAGGTAGTCTTACTGATATATCAGGGTTGCTCATACATCTGTATTGCAATAAAGGAATGTTATAAATATGCACTGTTTTAATGTGAAAATAAAATGATTATAAAGTGCAATATGTTATCAGATCCTGAATTAATTTGCACTATTAATACATATTAAATTATGAAAGAGTAGAGCCAGACTGAAAAATTCATTACCATAGACAGGATTATAACCACGGTTTTTTTGGTCAACGTCCAGCCGCTCTAAACCATTGAGCACTATGGCCAACGTGCCAACATGACATTAAATTCTCCAACTGACTCGTATGTCAGCCGCTTAGAGCGGCTGGACGGAGACCAGAAGATCGTGGTTCAAGTCTCGGCTATAGCAATGAATTTTACAGTCTGGCTCTACTCTTTCATAGTGCATCCAACACGGCTAGCGTGAACGAACAATTAATTTCTATTAAATTGTGGTTTTAATTTTACGCTAAAAAGGTGTTATACGTGTCCAACGAGTTGATTGTACTTGTAATTTCACATTTTAAACTTAATTTCATTACTTTACTTATTCATCAGAACTATTCTACACCGTTTCATCTATTATATTGTTGCTACCTTGGCTTACATGACAGCCCGGTCTTCCGCTCTGCCAGGTAGCTCTTAACCTCCATGCCTCCTTGTTACTTAATTAGTCCCTTTCCCCATATTCCTTTCATATATTCTTTAAATTTCTTGCCCATTTTTCTTTTACATTCTGTAAGAACTCACCAGGAGTTTTTACTATTTTTTTCCTTCTTTCCCGTTAACATTTTTATAGCTACTTCTCTAATTTCTCCCATTTTTTCTCCCAAACCTCTTTTCTCCACATTACTAACTTCCTATATTCTGTTACATAGTGTTCTATGCTTTCTTTTCCAACACACAATTCACAAGTTCCCCTTTCCCCATTTCTTATCGCTCTTAGGCATATTGTCCCTGGTCTCATCCAAGCTAGCCCTTCTTTCTCTGGCCTATTGCAGTAATCTACGCATGCTTCTTGTCCCCAATATATTTTTATTTGTTTGTAAAATTGCAATGATTTCATATATTCTAGACTTCCATATATTTCCTACCTTTCTATATATTCTATTCTCATGTTAACAATTTACCCACATCGCTTATATTCCTTTCCTCTAATCCCCATATATCTCCCATTCATATTTTTGCCATAATTCCCCCTATCTCTGCCCACCAGCGGTTTAAGTTCATTATGTTGTAATTACATAAGGTTTTATATTATTAACATGATCATTTTTATTACTATCATCATCATTAGTAGTCTTTCCTTTTTTATATTAAGTTGTTTTAAATTTTGGCGTTCATTCTACAGATGATCAACTTATGATTTCATTTATTCTTCTCGTGATGTTTCAGCTATTCATCATTCCATCAGGAATGCAAGACTTAAACTGTCGATAGCTGTACTTGCTTGTTGGAGATTTATTTTGATTACTTCAGATAATCCTGGAATGGAGTGATGCATTTTATATACTCGTAAGAGAGTTATTTCTGCTGTAGGTATTTTAGTCATTCTCACATACATTAAATTCTTTTACAATGGAAGTAAAGTATTTAATATACTCTTCTATAAATTCCGGGTTTATTTTCAATCGTTATCGTATCGTATAAAAGAGCTGAGCAAATAAAAGTTTATTTTTGTTTTGTTATTCTCTTAAAGGCATTCTTTGTTGTTTTTTTTTTTTTTTTGTATACATAGCTATGTATTAATTTCCATCATGCATGAATATTGTTTGGATCAAAACTGAACATGTTAAAAACAGCATTGCGGATTGATTGCTGTATGCAAAGCAACCTTTAAATATCCATAAGCTTTCTAAATTTTTTGTTTTTGTGTGAACATTTTTATTAATGTTTTATGCTTGCATTATTCTTTGGTTTAATTTTTTGACTACCACTATTTTAGCCCTTATTAACATAAAAATGAAAGACAATCATTAAATACGATATAGCCTAGGGGTGCTCAATTCTGTAGCATGTGCTTGATTCCATACTTTTCCTGCAGGTAAGCATGGCACCGCTGCTCCGTCGCTGGAACTCAGTTACCACACATTAGTGAGTCCTTCTGTCGCAGAGGGGGGACGGAGATAATTTCAGCTTCCCCTTTCTTGTTGGAGCTGAACATCGCTGTCCTAGATTTCGGTACTCTAACGCCTTATTTCTAGGGGTAGTGATTTTTCGCAAATGCGATATCCTGCAATAAAGTGGGAAATTGACTAAAATGCGATACAAATACGAAATCCAATATTTTCCAAGTAACTATGTTTTTACAATGCTTTTTGCTCCTGAAACTTTAACTTCCTGGAACTTTTGGATGTTTAGAAAGTTATAAACTAAGTGATCACTCTTCTGGAATGTGGAAAGCAACCATTCCCGCTAAATTAGATTGTTGTTCCACCATTTCCCACCATTGCTTTGCAATGCATTTGGAGTCCTATCAGAAGCGTAGGTGCTGAAAGATATTTCATTAAATATAATTTGATTGTGAGTAATATGACTCATGTGACAGAACAGAATATTGAAATATGTTCACTGCTTTCATTCAACATCGTTACTGAATCATAAACATATATGGTTTAGGCCAATTTTGTGCAATTTCTTTTTATTATGCTAGTTTTACATCAGTATGGATTTATCTTTTTTGTGTCATGTAGTATGCTTTAGCCTGTATCAGCTTGTTCTATATTTCTGTGTATTGCTTTAAACTATATTAATGCAAAATAAATTAACACTTTATGCACTTTTAACTCAGTCATTAATAACCCTACATAAATGTGTGTTAAATTTCATATAAATAATATTAGTATGCATCATTTAAAAAAATAACTCAAATTAAGATCTTTTTTCAAAATGGTATATAATGCTGAATTAAAAATGTATAAATGCTAAAAAATGCTAAATGTAAAAATCAAAATGATAAATTTATGATTTTAAAATGCTAAATATCACTAGCCCTACTTATCCCCTATCATTAAAGTATGTTTTTAAATACATCTAAAATAACTCCTTCGATGCCAGTAATATACGTTAAAAATCAGCTCTACACCTTAATAGTAACAAATTATATGGGTGTTGCTTGCTGATTTATGCGTTCATACTTAAATGACCCTGAGATCTCTATCCACAAGTCTCTCGGAAAGTTCTTGGTGATATTAATGGACACCTTCTATGCTTAACCTCCTCAAAGAAACGTCTGATGTTGCGTGATCAAAGACACCCCAGTCGGTAGTAGTACTGAGCGATGGGAAAGAGAGAGAGAGAGAGAGAGAGAGAGAGAGAGAGAGAGAGAGAGAGAGAGAGAGAGAGAGAGAGAGAGAGAGAGAGAGAGAGAGAGAGAGAGAGAGAGAGAGAGAGAGAGATCTTTAATAAGGTTACGTGATAATCAAAATATCTGTAAATCCAATCATATTATAATGTATATTCGTATATTAGAAGTTCTAAGCCCGGAAATTAATTACATGGGAACAACTGGACTGGAAATGAACCGTTCATATACTTCCCAACTTATGACTATATCTCTGGAAGCTAGAATGGAGCTGCAATAAGCATTTGCATCGTTTCATGCTGCATATGAGGAACACGTAATTCGCAAGGGAAATGGGAGTGGTGTAATGTGGTATCAGTATGAATTGGCTGCTATTAGTGCTGCAGGAGGGGAAGCCCATTGAAAATCTTCCTAGAAGCGTTACCGCTATGTGCCAGCTTCTCATTGAGTTAGATCTGGTCTACCAACCGTGTGGGGTTATATCAGTCTCAATGAGAAACGGAGCCTTAGTTGGCATGCAGACATGGAGTATGCAGCAGCAGCTGGTTTTGAAAAGGTTAAAGTGACGCAAAGTTCTTTAAAATTATGGCGCTGAAAATTGTGCATATCTTTAAGGTATTTAACTAAGTATTTAATGAGACATTCCTTACATTGCACCATCTCAAATGTTTGAGTATCATCATAAAATACGAGGGCTGTTCAATAAAGAATGATCACATTTTTTTACAACATACCTTTACTCATTATCATAATTTTGATCGTCTTTCTCAAAATAGTCTCCCCTGAATGCGATGCACTTGTTCCAGCGTTTCTGCCAGTCTTCAAAGACATACTGGAAACCATTTCTTGAGAGGTCCTTCAAAATCGCCTCCGCAGCCTTCACCACTGCTTCTGAAGATGAATAATGTCTCCCACGAAGGCGTTTCTTCAAGTTAGGGAATAGAGAAAAGTCACATGGGGCTACACCCGGACTACAGGGAGATGATGATGATACATACATATAAGGGCGCTCAACTACGGCGGTCATCAGCGCCCTTTATAAAACTAGTCATGGCAAAAGCCAGATATAAAACTTTCTAAAAACTATACAAGTGTAACAAAACCTATTAAAAATACACGTACATAAAAAAAAACATCAATCAAAACCTACTGAAAATTTCATTTACTAAATCCTAAACTCTAAACTAGACAAGAATCTAAAAACCTTCTCCACGGGTCTCCACGCACGGCCTACACGTGGGTGGGCCTGTTGACCGTCTCCCTCAACCACGAAGAGGAGCCCACACGAGGGAGACTGTTGGCTCGGGACCCCGGGTGCGCCAAACCCGTACCTACCGAAGTAGGCCCCTGGGGGGGGGGGACTACAGGGAGGGTAAGCGATGCACCTCACGTTGATTTTTGCAAGATATTAAGCAACAACATTGACAATATGCGGCCGCTTATTATCGCTGTGCAGCATCTAGCCTGCTTCACGGAAATGTGCCCTTTTGCACCTGATATGGACTTACAATGTTTCCAGGACATTCCTGTAGTATCGTCCAGTTACTGATGTATGTGCAGGTACAACATGCTGATAAACCATTCCATGAATATCAAAGAATGAGATGACCATAACTTTCCCAGCAGAAGCAACCACTTTTGCTTTTTTTGGGGGTTTGGTGATGAAGGAGATTTCCACACGGAGCTTTGCTGTTTGCTCTCAGGATCAAAATGATGTAGGCAAGTTTCATCAGCAGTGATTACGTTTGAAAAAAACTCCGGATCTTCCTCTAACATCAACTTTAACTGCATGTTACCTCCATTGCAGAGGTAGGCGATACTGAACATGTCTGAACTTACCTGGTTCTCTAAGGCAGGAACCAAGAGTAGGTACCAATAATGAAAGGACTACGGCGTGTTTGATTCACATTAAACTAACAGAATATGATAAGATTGAATTTTATTGCTCAAAATTATGTCCGTAAAAACATGACATTCTCTATTGAACAGCCCTCGTAAGAAACTCTAATATATACCATTATAAACCAAATCTGGATGCTCAAGCTTATCTTGAAACGACATATACTTCTTACATACTGGAAATGCTGGATATTTAGTACAGTTTCCTACTGGAGTTGGGCATAGAAGAAGATTTCTACCTGGGGTCTGGAAGTATGTGTGTAACTGTGTGTGTATGTGTGTGTACTTTGCTGTTGAAGTAAATTGCCGTAACCCAACTATTCTCCAAAGACTTAAATTACTAAAAACACATCAACAGAGTTAGGAAAATAGTTTCATGTTCAAAGCTGCTAATATAACCTTGGAATATAACAAAATTTTGCATATGAAGTATTAATACAATTTAGGTTCATACTGTCTTATAGGCTTTACTGTATAATTTACAAAGCATAACAACTCACTATGCTGCTCGTTCAATTTTTTCTCCCCTCCCCATTGCAGCATAGAGGAGTAACCTAGCAACATTGTTTGAGGAAACGTACTGAATTGAGGATCAGGGGGCGGAATTGGACTTGCAGTCACATACAGATGTTCAGCTTTATAGCAGTTATTTTTGATATTTCTTGTTTTGTTAGTAGTCAGAGAGATTAGTATTCATAATAAAATAAAGAAATAATGTAAGGTAGGTAACGATGTAACCATGACAACGTAATATGTTAAGGTGTTAAATATTAAAAAGATTTTGTTCTTCTGCTTATGAAAGTCTTAGATGAAAGACGTGTATTTGTCTCTCAAAATGTATGCAGAAACAATTTTGTGTATGCATCAATGATGCATAAGTAGATTATACGCAAGAAAAGAAATAGTTCATCGTGGAATCTAAAGCTGGTTTTAAAAAAGTACATTAATAATATTTGGAATTGTATCAAAGAATTTAAACATTTTTATGAGGAATTAAGTTTATATCTTTGAACAAGAAAAGTATTATTCATTGTTCAAAATTAGTAATACTACCTTTATCAGCCCCGTTTCTGCGACCCTGGGGAAGAACAAGAATTTATTGCTCAAGAATTACAGATGCGTCTAATTATCCAGAGTTGCAGGTGAAACTTCTAGATTTCTTAAAGATCGTCACCAAAGGTGAGAAATTAATCGGCATCCAACTTCATCCCAAATAATCCTGTTTCAAGATGGTGCCACAACGTGGTGTATCCTCATAGCATCTTCAAACTTCATCGCAAGAGCACAAAATTAGGCTTCAAGATAATCCACGCGGAGAACATCTCATCATAACCCTTATTAAAGTATTTCGTTTCAGCTTTCTTGAATACATTTAAGAGTACAGAATTGTATATAACACAAAGCACAACGATTCAAACAATTGAAAAACGGTTCTATTAACCGTCCCTGACGTGACAATCGTAATAATTCTCTAATCGTATAAGATCACACTCAAACTTGAGCAAATCAACACTTGGTTTAAGCATACCAGAACTTGCCTAACCTGAAAACCATTAATACATATATTCAATAAAACAGACCCATTTTGATTTTTGGGCATTCAACTATGGTATGGATAACAATGAGGTTTCAGTTCACCTTTACCAACGGCTCAGAAGAAATATCCAGTGACTTAGTTCCCAAAACCCTTCTCAATAAAACGCGAGTAAGACTCAAATAAATGTCTGAACTAAATAGTCCGGAACTTTCTCACCCTACTCTAATTAACACGGATGGAGCAGTAGGCCCTCCCGAGGTCTGGAAGCTTTTTGGTACCAATGATACTTCCGACGTAACTCCCACTCTGTAGTATGGCTTTGCGTCGTAGACTCTCATATCCTAGTCACTTTGTGACTGACTCCCAGCCTGCCCGTACTTGAACTCTCGTCGTTGGTTAAGAGCCAAGAGCCAAGAGCAGGTTCTCCGGGGAGGGCAACACGCCACGATACCTATCCGCGGATTTACTCTGCGCTATAATAGATAATGTCTTTTACGCTAGCTTTCATGTCGTTGTAACAGGTGGCGGGGTTGGTCTATGCTGGTGCTTCTGGTGCCGGGCTGTACCTCCGATGAAGAAGGACAGTGCCCGAATCCGCCTCACTTAGGACAGTCGCTAGCGATCCGTCAAGTAGAGAAGGGAACCAGAACCGAGAGGTCTCATGGAATTTGGTGCTTTTGGCATTAGGATGTGTCCAGGTCGGCCGCACAATCTCGGGCGCAGCTGCAAGTTTCAGCCTTCCAGCCCGACCGAGTGGGGTGCTGCGTAGCTTGACGGTGTCTGTGAATGAAGGAGGAGAGACAGAATTACCACATTACCACCCAAGGGCATCCTTGGGGAAGCGATAGCTCCTCCATCTCCTGGGGAGCCGGTGGTCATATTGACCCAGTGAGTTCACCAACTGGTTTGGGTGAGCTATGACTTTGGCATACAATGTGCGCGTTCGTTCACGCACAACTTCAGCAGCGTAGGGTATGCCGGACTAGGTGTGTAGGAAATGCGATGGGAACCTGAGGTCGGTACAGTAGATCATCCTTAGAGCCCTGTTCTGCACGGCCTGCAGCCTGCGGAGGCTGGTATGAGCCACCGAACCCCAGACCTCGCATCCGTGCAGGATCAGAGGCGAAACGATCGCACGATACAGCCGCACTTTGAGTCTGATGGACTTTGTAGATAGGAAAATACGGTATAGTTGCCTGAGTGCAGCGTGGTCGAGACCGACGTTTACCCTGACGTGCGGAGTGAAAGTGGGGCCGTGGTCCAATTGGATTGTCAGGTATTTGGCGGAGCGAACCCAGGGGATTCTCCGCCGCAACCGCAGGTCGACTTCCGGTCGCCAGCTACGGACCTTAGCCAGCATGAGAGCAGAGCTCTTCTGCGTGCTGATGGCCAACCTCCACTTCTCACTCCACCTGCCAATGGCGTGGAGCTGTCGCTGTAGCAAAGGGGGGCAGTAGCGAACGTTTTTGTTCTGTGCCAGCATGAGGACATCGTCGGCATACTGACACGTTAATGTCAGAGGTTCTACTCACATTAGTACTGGATCCGTAGGACCATGGACCCGGGCCTCCTTCAGCCAGGGATTTAACGAGCTGCCCAAAAGGGCGCCTGGCGCCTCCATGGAGCTTTTCCATGGGGCAAGACCTTGAGACTAACGATCCCCCCATCTGGTCCTATGGACTCAAGACGGGATGGAAGTGGATACGCCACTTATGCGCGCCAGCTCCAAAATAGGAAGGCTACCTATATGACCTCGGTGGGGCCGTCTGGTGATCTAGCACACCTTCTACTAGCTATGCTGGCTAGTACGCGGGAATATTAATGGCTTCTCTCAACCCCGTCCGCAGACGTACCCGATCATCCACAACGTAACGTCAGAGGTACCACGAGTGCTGGGATCCGCAGCATCAGCACCACGGCAGCTGAAGGGGACGGATCCCCTCCCCTACGGGCATACTGACACAAAACAGTGCGTTGTTCCGTTGGGAGATCAAACATATAAGCGGCGAAGTGTAACGGAGACAAAACACTGCCTTCCGAGACTCCAGCTGCTATGGATCTGACTAAACTCTTGGAGCAAGGGAGCAGGCCCTACATAGTAGCCTAAGCTGGACGGGGCCAAGCCGTACAGGGTTGTAGCAACTTAACGGCACCAAGTATCTTCAAGCCGCCCTCTTCGAGACATACCGTTCGGTGAGGTAACGTCAATAACGTTACAACACCAACTAGGCTTCAAGAGTAGCTTAACAAAAAACTATACGAATTGCATACAATGTTTTATGTAATCCTGAAGAAAACATAATCTTAAACTCAAATTTATTTAAATAAACTTTGGGATATATTGATGGAATATTTTGTAACTGAAACCGGATCCATTTTTCCCAGTTAAGGAAGTTATTTTTGTTGGGGATACGCACCTTCGTCCTCATTCCTTATCTTCAAAAGTGTATAAAACATCAACTAGGTGCAGGGATTACACCGATAAAGGCCAATAGAACATCTACATGGATATCCTTAACAACTCAGTCTTAAAACTGTCAAAAAGTGAGTGCATTTAACGATATAACCTCAGGCTAAGCTTAATGACCCCTGTGCTTTAAAGGGCACAAACAAAGGAATTATCAAAACATGCGGTTGATTCACCATTATCGGATTATCAGTCACTCATGCGGAGTTTAATACAATCCAACGCTAGAGTTCTCTAAATCAGTTCTCTACCGCATCTGATATCGATTCCATCCATTTTGACCTGAACCCAATAACTTCGGAGCAGTGGTTCAACATTGTCGAGCGACGTTTTAAGGTCAGTTTTATTCTGTATATTTTATTTTATTAGGTGTGGTAAAACCCTTAGCTTATAACAGTTCTTCCGTCACGACCTTACCGACGATTTTGTTACTTGTGTTGTTCTGGAGGTTTCCACTTGATAAAGCGCTATTTACAGTACTTTCTCACACTTCTGATGTGTGGAGAAAGAGTTAACTGTTGAACGAAAAAAGAAAGCAAAACCAGCGTCTTAATTTTTGGCATTGTAAGGAGTTTTCTGCCCATATCTTATTCTTGGTGGAGTGGAACTGCAGTTTTCTCATAGGGCAGGGGTTCCTACCCTTTCAGCGTCGTCGAGTAGACGATGTCAAACCCCAAGATTCGTGGTACTTTAACGTTATAAGAAGTACGCCGGGAGTCGATCCCGGTAGCTCCTTTTGCAGAGCCTTCAGCTGCTATCGAAACCTGTAGCACTTGCGGTAGTTCTAACGTTACAACAGTACATCGGGCCGACATCTGAGCCCCTCCCGTTGGGTAGTTTGGACACGGCGGGGCATTGATTCCCAATTATCATGGGAGATAGGTACGCTTTGCTGGCAATTCCTAGGTGAGATTAGAAGGGTTTTGGTACTACCTTGGAAGGTTAGCTGGTGTAACAGATAATCACAAGTTTCATCGAGATTCTTTCTCAGAAGATTTGATGTGCTTTAGGAGTATATCCACTCTCATCTTATAATAAGAGTGAAGGCTCATAAGATTGGAAATGGAAAACTAATGGAAATGGAAAACTCTACGGAGAAGAGGCCTTGTTATTGTCTCTACGTGGTGTTAGAAGGGGAGTTTTGATTCCTAGACCCACGCACAAAAGCCAACTTGTTGAGGAAGCTAAATTTCTTGGCCTCATTTTTGACCACAAATTTTGTAATGGGCATTATATTCAATATCCTTTTGGCTCCTGTACTCGCTCACTGCAGTAGTTTTGCGCCCTTACCGGCACTTCCTGGGATGAAATGACGCATTGTTGTTACGACTCTACTGGGAAAGTTAACATGGTTGCAAGGGTTATTTTTCTGCTCGACCAAATGTTTTTGTATAGATTGAATCATAACAATAATCAGGGCTTCAGATTAGCTCTAGAATCTTTTACTATTACCTCACTCTGTAGTTTACACCTAGAATACACTGAACCATTCCTCTCGTTATATTGAGATATTGCTCTTTATAATTACGCCTCCTCCTTACGCATTACCTCTACCCTTGGTTTTGACGCTGATTTTATATTTTATCGCCACAGTCCCAAAGCACTCCACTGTAGCTTGCGGAACTTATTGTCCAAGTTGGACAAAGTTCTTCTCTCTGCCTTCTGTAGTGGAGTTTATCGTTTCTCTCCATGGATGGACAGATAACTATATGATACGTCGATTTGGTTCAGTTACCAAAGGTCCTTGCTACCGCGCTTACGCTGGGTGTTTCAAAACGACACCAAAGGAACATGTAGAAGTAGATTCGCAGCTTCTATGTGACACATATAGATAGTTTTTACTGCCAATAGAGTCGTATAAATCAATGCTGCAAAATGTGTGCGGATTAGGCGGTGACAGGAACAACGCCGCGTGCCTCACGATGTCGGAGTTCGCAGGTTTAGGTCACACGCCGTAACGCATGTTGTAGTTGTTTGTAAACATATCTGCATACTCTGCAGTTGCTTGCTACTATTAAAAGTTTCTTTGGCTTATGTAACCGCAATAAAGAAGCTATTGCTTCTTTATTGCTTATGAGTGCTTAACGTGCTCCAAAATGCCATTATAGGAGTCCACGATGTCAAATAAGCAGGTGGACATATGCAACTTATACCTTTTAGAGGGAAGTTAATATTAGTGAGGTTGAGGATGGAAGCATTATATGATAAAAGAACAGAAGTTAACACCAAAGAATTGTAGATAAATTAATAATTTCATATACCACACATTTCACGGATTTGAAAAGGGGCTTTCTTAGATACCATTTTTTATATTATATTGATAGTTCTGGAATGTACCAAAAAGTAGGTCGTGCTATATTTATTAATTCACATGTCTTTCACAAGATTTTCTTCCCCTTTAGCACTTCCGCTTTGGAGCAGTACTTTGAAGGTCTTGGAACCCATGTACAGAAAGATGTGGTAAGGTATATTCCTACTAAAACTGGAGCGAATAACAAGCAAAGATACGTAGAAGACTGTTTTAAAAATAAATTAATGCATTCTTTAATATACATGCAAATTTCAAAATTATGTAATTGTTTGAACATTTTGTAAGTTTATTTCACCTCTTTGAGCCTTTTTAGTTTAAGGTGATCAACAGCAGTGACAAATGTTTCAGAAATTACGGATTGAAATTTCTTTAAAAACTGTTTATTTCTTGATAAATTTCAAATGCTCTGATATATTGTTTCTCGATAATTTTAATTCTTGTGGATAACTGTTTAAGCTGGCTATCAAGAAAATGTAGTTGAGTACTAAGAAAAAGGGTTCTGCAAGAGTTGAGTGAGGATAACAAGGCACTTACCGGGAAGAAAATAAAGTGCTTCAAAGCAGAAAATAATTATAAAATTCTCTCCAATTATCGTAACCGGATAGCCACTTAGTGTTGCTACGCTCAAGTACGGCTTTGTAATCAGTTTCAGTGAACTTAGTGAATAATTTGAGAGACTAAGCCCTTGGTGTATGTATTACCGTTGTCAGATTTTTCACAAGTAATTATCAGTGAATAGTAAGCAATCTGAACAGGTTTGTTAACAATTTGCAGGATGGTAAACAAATATGAAACTACTGGTGTGTTCTTGTCAATGTATAGAAGCAATTATTTCTCGCTTTGGTTTGGTTAAAATAAAAGTGCATGCTAGTGTTATCTAAAGAAATTTCAGTAGGTACCTTTAAGGTACTACCTTACCCTTCCGTTACATGAATCTGAAATCTTTCCAGGTAAATGAAACAATAGGAACACTTCCCAGAACACGAACAATTGAAACACGACCCAGAATCAAACGTATGTCTTAAACAGTAAAATGAATTCTAATGCAGAAGATTATAGGTATAAAAATTATAGATATATTCACATATAAAACGCCCAGTTCATTTAAAACATGCTGAATTGCATGGGTTACAGTAACATTATAAACAAGGCATTTCAATTTGTATGACCAGATTAGTATTTGGAATTGAAAACACTTCTAATAATTGTTGTGGAGCAGTTAACTGTCTAAAATTAAGTCGATGCATTACAGGGGCGGTTCTCCCTTGTTACCTTTGAATCACCGAGTCACCTAATTGTTTTTAAATAACTTACATGGTTAAGATTTATGTTCTAGCATTTAATTTTCTTTAATAAAATTTCTCGAAGTTATGTTTTGTAATGGAGGCGCTCTCTTGGCACCTGCGTGTCGATGATGCAGCTAGCTTACTTCTCGACTAGTGATTCGTTATTAAAAGGCCAAGGTGACCGTACATCTTGCTGTCCCGCCACGGTAGCGTAGATGGTAGCATGTCTGCCTCACGTTCAAGAGGTCCCGAGTTCGAATCTCGGTCAGGGTGAGTTACCTGGATAAGGTTTTTCGGGGTTTTCCCTTGTCCTTCAAGACAAATGACGGGTAACTCTAAGCTCCATGGACCCTGGACTCATTTCAGCATCATTTCACTCAATTCATTCACCGTCCGATATGACTTATCGTTGGAGGACGTAAATTACAAAAAAAAAAAAAAAAAAAAAAAAAAAAAAAATGCCACATGCTGTGAGTGACGACAGGTTGGAAGTACAGATTGCCATGGTTACCATGGCTACGGATTTAATTCATAGGAGCCGTATTGTCTGCAACAACTCGTGTTGGAGTTTCTTCCTACTTTTTCATTTATTTGAAAAGAAATTTGTTGGTAGAAGTGGTAATCCGCTTGAAGCGAGCCCCGCGGGTTATTTACTACTGATTATCAGTTCGCATCCTGAACAGAACTGTAATTGTTTATGTGATCAGTTATTATAGACTGATATGTGGAGTGTTTAATTTTTTCTCACTTAAGGGATTTAGAATAAATCTAACAGAGGTCTTGTTGTGTCTCCAAACATCCTTTTGTTTACTGAAAAATTATGACAAACGCGTCATGGTAAATGTCAGTAGGCTATAACCAGTACTATGTTTAGGAATGCTTTGCATCAGAGCATCTTCAAAATACACCAGGACATTTAAGATTCGTTTGTATGAGGAACATGATTGTGTCGGATTGAAGTTGATGAGAAAAAACACTAACAAAATTGTAGACACTCTTCGGGAAAGCTCACGTCTATATATTCTAAAATACAACGAGGACGTTATGTTTAACAAGCTTTCCATGCAATATTCCATTAGGGTAGTAGACAAATGACATTTTGTGGACATAATGAAAGCAAGGACCCGTTAAATAAAGACAATTTTAAGGAACTTTAGGATTCATACACAGAGGAAAGCCAATCGAAATTCAAAACAACTATTCCAGTATAAAGACAGTTTTGCGATGTTGATTTTATGAATTTAGGTTAGAAAATATTCCGAGTCAACTAATCATTTCGCCTAGAGCCGCGCCTGATGCATCATACTCCAGTATAGGAAAGTAGCTTCTATGTTACTAGCTGCATATTTTTCTGTCATTCATTTTTTTTTGGCTTTGACAGTGGCACATTTATTTACGTAAGTTTCCTCTGAATGTTCAGGCAATATTTGTTCACAAACATCTTTGATTCACGAATGCAGATCGTCCACCATCTCCAATATCAAATTATAATTTAAGCATAACATTTATTCTTTTTCCAACTTCTGTGTCACCCGTGATAAATGGAAACTTTGCTTTCTGATTCTGTTTTTATCTTTATTTCGGACATGTGAAATGATATCAGATATCTGTAGCTGTTACAGTCGGAAAGGGTATATAAAGGTATAACTTAAAATCTCATCTGTTCAAAGTGCAACATGTAGGAGAAAGTTAAGTATTGTTTAGGAAACTGAAACAATGTGACGTTAAATGCACTGGACAAGCGAGATATTTGAGGCTCTCCAGGAAGTTACCAAAAAACCTCTCTTGGAAAAACTGGAAGGATTTGCACATGATACTTTACTGTAATTCAGTACATGGAAACATATAATTGTTATTAGGGCGCCGGGGTAGCGCGGTGGTTTCGTTCGCGGCTCCCGTTCTAAGGGTCCCGAGTTCGATTCCCGGCTCTGGGGTTGGCGATTTTAAGTCGGCCCTATCCACGCCTTCACCTCTGTCTAGCACACGTGAAGTATCCCCTATGCCCAACGTGGTTCGGAGTCCACGGTAAAAACTGTAGGTCCTCTCACCTCACCGCCATCTTCACTATCACCCTATCATCGGAGGTAATGGACACCGCCCCCTGGGTGCCTCCACCTGAGAAATGGGTCCGGTCATCACTTGGTGGGGTGAGGTTACCCCGAAGGCCAAGGTTGCCATGTGGGGAGTGTTAGTAACTAACTAACATTTTTGGGAATTATAAGCTGCATAGGAAAAGAATGGGAAAGGTAGACCTAAAGTATAGGTCCTTATCTTGCTTGTATTTCACTAGTAATATCCTATTTACCTTTGCTTTCCTTGCACCACACATCTTTTTGTGCGTTCTAGAGCCTCAAAGAAGATTTTAGTGTCCGACTTCACCAGAATGGCTGTCACTGGGATAATTTATTAGATAAACTTGAGTATTTTGATAAAAAAATCCTAGATATTTAACAGTTTAAATTAAACGGTTGTTATAAATTTGTATACATGTATATAAGCAGTTTTAATATATCAGTGACAGACCATTGCCTCATCTGGAATGAATGAATGAATGAATGAATGAATGAATGAATGAATGAATGAATGAATGAATGTATACTGGTTAGCGCCCGCTCTCACTACATGGCGCACCGCAGGCGGTGACATTGATGGTATATGAAATGAAAGTATGATACCTATATAAATATAACAAAGGTACTATGTCAATCATGGGCGCCGGGGTAGCGCGGTGGTTTCGTTCGCGGCTCCCGTTCTAAGGGTCCCGAGTTTGATTCCCGGCTCTGGGGTTGGCGATTTTAAGTCGGCCCTATCCACGCCTTCACCTCTGTCTAGCACACGTGAAGTATCCCCTATGCCCAACGTGGTTCGGAGTCCACGGTAAAAACTGTAGGTCCTCTCACCTCACCGCCATCTTCACTATCACCCTATCATCGGAGGTAATGGACACCGCCCTCTGGGTGCCTCCACCTGAGAAATGGGTCCGGTCATCACTTGGTGGGGTGAGGTTACCCCGAAGGCCAAGGTTGCCATGTGGGGAGTGTTAGTAACTAACTAACTATAATTGTTATTATTCCGGTATACCAGGGGGGTTTAGTAAAGTTTTAATTATCACCCGGTGGTTTCTATGCCATTGTGATGAAAATCTTTCAGTGTCATCATTGATCTCTCGGGACATAATGTTGATAGTTTCAGTGATTTTAGTTCTTTTGTTTCTTACAGTGAGTGCCAGAAGTGACTGAGGTGTAAGATGGAGAAAATTGAGTCTCGTAGTGTGAACAACATCCTGCATTTGAAGGGCAAAACTGTTCTAGGAAATCCATGATGAGGTGGCGGCTGTTTGAGGTGGAAAAGGAATTTTCAAACTGGTGACATATCCCTGACAGATGAACCAAGAGCTGGTAGACTGCCAATGACAGACGATGCTCTCACAGTTAAGAAAGTAGAGCTTTTAATACTGGAAGACAGACGAGCAACCATCCAAATGATCACGAATGAGACATATCATAGTTATGGTAGTGTGTGGAAAATTATTCATGACGAACTGCACACGCCTGAGGTGCATGCATGGTGGCTTCCATGGCCACGCCGTGGCTCAGTGGTTAGACCGCTTAGCTCTCACCAAGGCGGCCCGGGTCCGATCCCAGGCGACCGCAAAGTGAGATTTGTGGTGGACAACACGGCGTTGGGGCGGGTTTTCTCCGGGACCTCCGGTTTCCCCTGCCATCTCATTCCACCAGTGCTCCATCTTCATCTCATGTGTCATCAGTGTCACCGCCTGCGGTGCCGTATGTAGTAAAAGCGGGCGTTAAACACTACACATTTACACGGTGGCTTCCACGTTTGCTAACCCCTTTGCAAAAGAAAACACGGCGTGACCTTTCAAGACAGTTACTTGTGTGCAGAGGATCTACCCAATCAGTCTAGGACCCGTAGGATCTAAGACTCTGGCCTCCTCCAACCCGGGAGCGATGGATACCACCCCCTCTCCCCCCGCTGAGCACAACATGATGACAGGATGGAAGTGGATACGCCACTTACGCGCGTCAACCTCGCAGGGAAGACTACTGAAATCCTCGGTGCGGCCAGCACAACTTCTACTAGCTCTGCAGGCTAGTACCCGGGACTTATGAGGCAACCCTCTACCCCGTCCAGGAGGCCGTAGCCTGGCCCGAGGTACCCAATTCCCGGTGGGTGTCGGGAACACACTGCCCCCTCGAGTCCAGCCCAATCCGAACAACTCTCCGACGGCAGGAGTTCGGCAGTTCGGCCCGTGGTTCCTCTACTAACCACGAGGTACCACGACAGCTAAGGGTCCGCAGAGCCCGCACCACTAAGATGTTAATGTTGTTAGAACTGGATGAAGATGATTTTTTTATCGTCTGGTAACCTTGGATGAATACTGGATCTATCAGTATAACCCAGGGACAAAAACCGTGAGCATGGAATGGAAACATGCCAATCTCTCCCCCCTCCCAAAAAAGACAAAGGTGCCAAAGTCAGTTGGAAGGTCATGCTTTCAGTTTTCTAGGACTGTCGTGGAGTCATCCTTACACATTATCTTGCGAAAGTTCAAACCATCACCGGCAGATAGTACTGCAATCTTCTGGACAACTTACGAGCAGCTCTGATTAAGAAATGACGCGGTATTCTCTTCAAAGGTGTTCGTCTTCTGTCTGACAATGCACCACGTCATTGACTTCAGCAGTTGACAAAACAAGGAAAAGTGATTTTAACATCTTACAGCATCCGCCTTATTTACGCGATCTCACACCAAGTGACTTTTTCTTGTTCCCAGAAGTGAGAATCCGTTACGTGGTCGCCGATTTGACAACACAAATGACGTCACTAATGAAGTGGAGGAGTGGTTTACAGTGAATTCTGCAGACTTATACAGCTAAGGTACTCGAAAGGTTAAGAAACGCTGGGAAAAAAGCACATATCAACACAAACTATCACATTTTTTAAGTGGTGATAGTTAAAACTTGACGACACAACTCGTATTGGTACTTACTGTTACCAGTAATGCATTTTTAGAAAATAGATATGCATCGTTTCAGCGTTTCTTGTGTGTTAACCCAAATTAAAACGGTTATACAAAAATAACGACTTCTTTCACTGTTAACGTTGATAAAGAGAAATACCATCAACAGCAGAAGATCCAGTATATCATCCACTGGAAGCTTATATTATAGTCGGTTATATCAAGGAGCAGGGAGCTCAGAGAACAAAAGAATGACTGCTCCAATGAGTATTTGAAACTAGATTAGAATATAGTCAGATCAAAATGTCAATTAATGCCAAGAAAAGTAAGTCGATTGTTTTTAGTAGAACTAAGGGCAAAATTATTGTTAACTATCACATGGGAGGGGTGCAAATTCCACAGGTGGACAGCTGCAAATACTTGGGAGTGTACCTGGCAAGTAATGCTGGATGGGACGAACAAGTAAATTCCACAACTAGGAATGCGTGGAAGGCATTACATTTCGTAATGAGAATATTGAAAAAGGGGAGCTCTAGGTCCAGGGAAATTGCCTAAAAGGCCTTAGTGCGGCCGGTTATGGAATATGGAGTAGCATGCTGGGACCCGTATAGAGCTAACCAAATCGATCCATTAGAAAAAATACAGAAGAGGGCAATAAAATTCATAAAAAGAGGCAAGTATTTTGGGCCTATAAAAGGAGATGAGACTAAATGGCAGGAATTAAGAATTAGGCGTAAAAAACATAGGTTGGTAGCGTTATTCAAAGCTAATGCTGGTGTAAAGGCATGGGTGGACGTTAATGTAAGGTTAGATAATCCGGATTATTATGGACGAAACGATCATAGGTATAAAATTAAGGGTAGAAGATACAGAACCGACGTAGGAAAATTTTCTTTTGTTAATAGATCCATTGAAGAATGGAATGAATTGCCTGTAGCAGTCTTTCAGGGCTGTCCCCTGTCGTTGAAGAAATTTAGAAAAAATCTAAATGGTTTATAGTTTAACTTTTGAATTATAATGGTATATAATATGTAAATAGAGAAGTATTTAGATAAGTTTTAAGTGACTAAAGTAAAATAATATCATGTTTGTATTGTTTAGTGTATTATTGTTGTAAATCTAGTATATGTAATTTGATCTGTATTCTTAACTCTGCCACCGGGTAGTACCCAATTGCAGTTAATAAATACATACATACATACATACACAAAACAGTAAAGCAGCGCACTATATTTCTTACTTGAAAGAAATGTAAATACATTTGGATACTGACATGAGATAATTTTGTAATAATTACAGTTCACAACCAACTTCCATAGAGTTATTCACATATAAATCTTGCGCATCTGGTTTGGAAATAACCCGTCCCTCGCGGGCGTATAATTTATGGTTAATTAACTTTTCTGCAATTTAAACTGATAATGTTGCCGTAGTATAACGCAGCAAATATTCACGACATAATGATAAAATTGGCGCTGCAAAATTCATATCAGCCGTTATTATTTCAAACAAATTCAGAGTACTGAAATCTGAACCTGATATGTCGATACTTTAACTTCGATAAATACTTCAGTATCCGCAAGGTAGTTCACCCTTAAAGTACTCTAAACATTATAAAACGCTATACATAATATTTGTGAAGGAATGGCTAGTTAAACTGCAATTTAAATACACAAATTTTATTTCCATTGTAAAATAATTCAGTAATGCTTGGTTTTCAGATCAGTGATTTCACAGTAAAATATTGTGACTTTGTGGGTTCGTAGAATTAAAAGCGTTGTTTGAAGAAATTTAAAGTGCGCCTTATTTCAGTAAAAACACAATTTGTGCACCCCTTACATGCTCTAAAATTGAGGTGTCATACAACAGTACTCTCTCGTTGCTTCACCACACGTAAACAAACGAAGAATGCACTTGCGGTATACTTCCAAGGTCCACTACACAGCACACACACTCACACACACACACACACACACACACACACACACACACACATATGCCCGCCTCGGCAGCGTAGATGGTAGCCATGTCTGCTCACGTTCAAGAGGTCCCGAGTTCGAATCTCGGTCAGGGTGAGTTACCTGGATAAGGTTTTTTCCAGGGTTTTCCCTTATCCTGAAAGACAAATGTCAGGTAACTGTAAGCTCCATGGACCCCAGACGCATTGAGCATCATTCCACCCATTTCATTCATCGTCCGATATGACTAAATGTTGGAGGACGTAAATTACAGCAACAACAACAAATCACACACACACACACACACACACACACACACACACACACACACACACACACACACACAACACACACACACACACAATTAACAGTTCTAAAATCATAACTCAACTCGCTTTGACTGCAGCAGCACTTTTATATCTCCGGTCACTCTTTCTATAAATTAGTGGAACGCTCGGTAACAATCAAGATGGCATCAGAAAATACGAAATTTGCAGACAATCTCTGTATTCTCCTCTCTCGGCAAGCGTTCAGCATTCGCGCGCGTGTGGGTGTGGCTTGGGAAGAAGAAGAAGAAGAAGAAGAAGAAGAAGAAGAAGAAGAAGAAGAAGAAGAAGAAGAAGAAGAAGAAGAAGAAGAAGAAGAAAGAAGAAGAAGAAGAAGAAGAAGAAGAAGAAGAAGAAGAAGAAGAAGAAGAAGAAGAAGAAGAAGAAGAAGAAGAAGAAGAAGAAGAAGAAGAAGAAGAAGAAGAAGAAGAAGAAGAAGAAGAAGAAGAAGAAGAAGAAGAAGAAGAAAGAAGAAGAAGAAGAAGAAGAAGAAGAAGAAGAAGAAGAAGAAGAAGAAGAAGAAGAAGAAGAAGAAGAAGAAGAAGAAAGAAGAAGAAGAAGAAGAAGAAGAAGAAGAAAGAGAAGAGAAGAAGAAGAGAAGAAGAAGAAGAAGAAGAAGAAGAAGAAGAAGAGAAGAAGAAGAAGAAGAAGAAGAAGGAAGAAGAAGAAGAAGAAGAAGAAGAAGAAGAAGAAGAGAAGAAGAGAAGAAGAAGAAGAAGAAGAAGAAGAAGAAGAAGAAGAGAAGAAGAAGAAGAAGAAGAAGAGAAGAAGAAGAAGAAGAAGAAGAAGAAGAAGAACTCATCCACATTTTATTCTTTCACTCATAACCACCCTGAAAAGAAGAGATCTTATGACTCTATTTAAGCAGACACAATATTCAAGAACCAATTCAAAATTCAAACTACAACGAAGAAATCCTGCTACATACGGGTTCCCAACCTGGGGCTTCGAAATAGTCACCGTGCATCCCATCTTCTCCATAGAAATTCTGTTACATATTGCTTAGTTAAAAGCTGTTTCTAAGGGATACCAATCCTGAATAATATAAAGTAGATAAGGGGATCACTCAACATAGTTTAAATGAATAGCTGTTTATTGAATACGGAGAAATAAAATATTGCGAGTGTTACACATCAGAATCCAGTTCTACACGCACATGTTAATTTTCTAGTGTCTATATTCATTATTTAAATGATGTTGGAGGTTTATTCTCCATTGACCTTGGCACTGCTGACCTCATCGACGGAAGGTTCGTAGCTCAAGCGCTGCGGCCTATAATATCAGCAACCCGCCGGCTTGCACGCCTTTAATCTTCCCGTGGTTGTTGATTTAATTCTCCTTTATCCTGTCTTAAGCAAATGTCTGGTGGTGGTTAAAATAGGTCAAGACCACCAGCACATGCTCTACATCATCGTGAGAGCTGTCTTGTGTTGATCCAGCGAGAAAGCGAAGTAAAGCAGAACTGTCAGGAAAGCCCTGACGCTCTCTTTCTTTAGCAGTGTCGCTTTATTCATTTATTTTTTGTTAAGAGTTTGAAATTTGGAAGATCAACTTCAGTAAATTTTAAGCATCTGTAACATTTTTAAATGGAAACAAAAGAATATGGCACTGCATTCGTTTAAGTTTCTCTACTGTTCTTACAAGACATTTTTTCTGTCTACTTCATGTTAATTAAGATGCAAATTTTCAGAAATTACAGAAATTATGTTATTGTATAAAACACAGCAGGCTCAAACTATAGATCATTTTTTTAATATTTACTCGGTTTAAATGACTTTGACTTTCACAACTAAGAGATAAGAAAACGTATAAGTCATAGGTATATGAAAATTCAAACTACCATTCAAATAATACCTAAAAACAGTAATATCCATAAAATATGTCATTTTATACACTAAACTGTATGAATTAACCAGATTTAAGATTTCCCTTAGTAATATTTCGTCTATCTTTTAGTTTATTGTTATACAATTCACTCAGATATCATTCCCAGAATGTTCAGTATATGCATTTCTTTGTCATGAAAGTACAAAGGTGTGAAAAGTTTCCGACCTAATAAAGATATGACATTTTTAGTTGTTTTTTTCAACTTGGTCTCCTTGTATCTCTACACACTTCTCCCAGCGATGCTCCCATCTTTGTAACCCGTCCAAATACGTACCCGGCGTTTTTCTCTACAAAATAATTGTTCACGAAGATGATTGCCTCTAAATTTGACGAAAATCTCGAGCGCAATTTTCAGACGAGGAAACAAAAGGAATTCGCTTGGAAATAGATCTGGTGATTAGGGCGGATGGTCAAGCAGTTCAAACCGTAATTCGTGGATTTTCGCCCTGCAATCGCTGAGGCTGTCTTGGTGAAACAGGATTTTCTTTTTCTGCAAATGTGGCCGTTTTTTCGCAAGTTCTGACTTCAGCTTGTCAAAGTAAT
The DNA here is from genome assembly GCA_030765055.1 of Mantis religiosa. Classification (NCBI taxonomy): domain Eukaryota; kingdom Metazoa; phylum Arthropoda; class Insecta; order Mantodea; family Mantidae; genus Mantis; species Mantis religiosa. Next base: position 41,907,163 of record CM060949.1, on the reverse strand, counting down.
GATGCATAGTATGCTCTTGTAATGTTTTATCCTTTTAGAGGGTAACTGATTAAAATAACTCCATCACTATACCCCAAAAACAGTCACCATCACTTTCCTAGCCGATAAAAAAAGAGTTATCGCTTTTTTGGTGCCGCTTCCCCCTTTGCAGTCCACTGTTTGGACTGTATTTTTGTTTTGGGCATATAATAGTGTATCCAAGTTTTCATCTACAGTAATTAATCAGAGTCAAAACTTTTGCGTTTATTGCGAATAAACAGAGCATTGGAAATGTTCATTCGAACACGTTTTTGGTCTAACGTAAGCAAATGTGCACCCAAGGCACGGACAACTTTCACATGTCTATTTTTTTTAAAGAGTTACCTGACATTCGTTTTTCTAGATAAGGGAAAATCCCGGGAAAACCTTATCCAGGTAACTCACCCTGACCTATATTCAAGCTCAGGACCTCTTGAACGTGAGGCAGACACTCTACCACCACGCTACTGAGGTCGGCTATGTCTAAATGTTGATTTAATATGTTACAAACACGTTCTTTTGACATGTCCATAGCCTCTGCTATCTCTCTCAGCTCAATTCGGTGGTCGTCTACCACCATTTGGTGAACTTTGGCAATGCTTTCTTCGGTAGTTCCAGATTTTGGTCGTGCCGAACGTTTATCGTCTCCCAAGCTCTTATGGTCACGTTTAAACTCTGCTGCCCAAACTTTCACTGTGATAAATGATGGTGCAGAGTAACCATACACAGAATCCAACTCATCTTTGATTTACGTAGACGTACTGCCTTTCAAAAACAAATATTTAATGACAGCTCGATGCTCGATTTTGTCCATTTTCATAAAAACACTAAAATCAATTCACTCAAACGACTGTCACATAACAACTGAGCGTCCAAAATGGCTGAAACTTTGGCGAGTAACTGTCAAAAGATAAACAGCGAAATGCACAAGTTTTTATTTATGGCTGCTGTCATCTTCATGTTGAGGTCGGAAACTTTTCAGACCCCCCTCGTATGTTAAACATCTGATATTGCATTTGAAACCGTAGGGAACATAGGGAATAAATTTTTCAAAAGATTTCCAAGTAAAATGTAGCTTAAAATGGGGAGGTTTCCTTGAAAATTTTTAACGTACTTGAACGATTGACAAATACACTCACATGGATATTTTAGGAAAAGTATTTTATAGATTCATTGGACTTCAAAACATATAGGTTTCTAATGTAATCTAGATATAGAGAATTTGCGTGGAAAGTAATACTTCCCGTAATTACTGTGTGTAATAAAATGGTAATAATTACAAAAAGTGTTATATAAATTCCCAAATATAAGGCTTTAAATTTTCAGTAACATTATAAAATAAGAGCTGAAGCTTTCCTGGCGACGAATATGTTCACTTTCTTCTCGGGCAACAAACCAGGTGAAAAGACGATTAGGTATCGACGTTTCGGGAGTGTGCATCTCTCACATCATCAGGATATTTATTAAATGTTATAACCACAAATGAAATACTGGATATAACACAAATATAACAAAGACAAAACACTATCAAAATTCGCATTACTGAACAAAAGACTGTTTTCGGTAAATTAAATGCCAGGTCAGGAGATGGCGTGAGTATAGAAAATTGTGTTCTAGAAACATAACTACTTAACTTGATTATCAAGCTGTTTTGATCTTTGCTTCTTAAATCTACGGATTTCCATTTAAAACCGGTTTCCAAGAGCAGCTGAACTGAAATTCAGCATCACGATTAAGCGTGCTCCATTCGGAGGAAATCGCCTACGCCTCCTTAATTCTCCGCTCCCAGTAACTGTTGATGGTCGTCTCCCGCAATTTGGCTCTATGGTCATCATCAAAACAATGCTCTGCCAGTTCAGACTTATCAGGGTGCATTAAACGAATGCTCTGTTCATGTTCGATTATTTTGGTAGCAATGGTGCTTCTGGTTTGTCCTACATATGTTGTCCCACATTCACAGGGAATGCGGTACACTCCCGGAACTTGAAAGTACAGTTTGTCTTTCACAGGTCTCAACAGATGTTTAATCTTCAAAAGTAGCTTGTGGATGGTCTTGATGGTGTATTTGGCGAGAATTCTGCTGATTCTGCCGGATAGATTGCCGGTAAACGGGATGCAGGCTGTAGCGGTAGGCTTATCTGACGGTTGCTGTATTACAGGTTTCCCTTTGTTTGCTTTGGTGATGGAGGCTTCAACGTGATATTCGGAGTAGCCGTTTTGATGGAAAGTCTCAGATGGTGTAATTCTTGTTTTAAGTGGCTGGGATGAGAGATAGACAAAGCTCTGTGTGCCAGTGTATTGAGAACTCCCAGTCGTTGAGACTTATGATGGAAACTATGAGCGTTCAGATAGAGATCGGTGTGTGTAGGCTTGCGGTATACAGCATGCCCTAGTGTACCTAATATGCAGTGTACCTAATATGTACCGTGTAGCTTGAGGTCTTTTTGAATAACATGGAAGAAAAAGAAAGGGCACAAAATGTCCACACATATTTATATAAAAGAGAAACATTTGGGGGGGGGGGGGGAGGCGATCTTTGTGAACAGCGATTTATTGTGTATTTGTATGCACCTTTAAAATATAAGACATATTTTTACGTTTGGAACAAGTGCTCATCGGCAGTAGTATTCAATTGTTCACTCTTTTACCATTGTTTATGTCAGAACTTCTTTTTTTCATCTACCTTGTATTAGGAGACCTTCCGGCTAGTTTCGGTCTCATTGCCAGATCCTCCTAGGTCCTCCCACGTTTCTCTTCCTGAGGGTCAATATATCAAAGCCACTTTCTAGATACGAATCAGTCACTGCAGCTGTTCTCTTCAGATTTGTCTACGGTGTTCTGAACAATGTGCCTTTACGCACATGCTCCAGATTTCGTCTTGTTCACATCATTTGATTCCTCTGAAGTTTTGGTAAAATCATAATTATTGCTACCATCGCATTCTGCATTGTAATTTGCCTATTTTATTGTATTATTATTTATTACAAATTTGTTCTTAATAGAGGCATTTCTAATACAGGCTATACCTTTAATTTTAGCTTTTTAAATATTTTATGTCGATACATATATCACATAATGTAAACTTAGTAGTTCGTTTACTGTGACTTTCAAAGTTAAGAGGACATTTTCATTTTGAAAACCATTTCATAAAATATTAACATTATAAATTAATAGTTATTCTACTCTTCCTGAAAGTTTACTTTTCCATTTTGTGACAGCCTTGTGTAACTCTTGATAGTTAATTAGTTTTTGTGTCATTATTCGTTAGTTTTGTGCCACACTATACATACTTTGTCGGTTTCAAAGCAATATCTAGATATTATTTTTAATTATTATTTTAGTTTTTATATGTGAGCATAAATGCCATATGAATGAATGAATTATTTATTGTGCATGTCCCAAAATTTTACAATTTACAACTTTAGGTTACATTTATTTCTCATTGCCTTGTTACTACCTTGGCTTACAGGACACCCTGATCTGCTCTGTCAGCTAGCTCCTAACCTACATGCCTCCTTGTTACTTAGCCCTTTTCTTGCCCCACCCCCATCTTAATTTCTTATGTTCTTTATATTTCCTGCCCATTTTTCTTTTACTTTCTGTAAGAACTCACCAATACTTCTTACCTTATTTTCCTCCTTTCCCGTTAACATTTTTATAGCTGCTATACTCTTTTCCACTTTCTTCCATTTTCCCTCCGAAACCATTTTTTCTGCATTGCAACATCCTCGTATTCTCTTACATTTGTATTTGTATTTATTTTTCATCTTTCTTCTACATACAATTTCATTGATACATTGACATTTATAACATTTCTTTCACGCAATAACAAAATAACTTATTCACATTTAACATACCCTTCCTACCTGCTTGCCTCGAGTCTCGGTCTCAATACACATAACCCCTGGTTTTCCGTGTACTGATGGCCCTCCTCTCCCTTCTATCCCTCGTTCTAGTTTTTCAGCCCTTAATTGTTATTTATTCATCACCAATCTTAACCATTTCTCTCTAAATTTCCCCAGTTATTCACCTATATTTCTTACATTCGTTTCCCCTTTTAATAATTACATTTTTTTTATTATTAATACCTCCCCCCATCCATAAAACTGTCCCACTTTTATTGCCAAATTTGTTCCCTCCGTATCTTTATTTGTTTGCAACAAAGTACACTATGCCAACATGTATCCTCTTCTCCATGCACTGGGCATTTCCCTGTATCCCTTTCATATCTAATACCTTTCAAATTTCTAACTCCTGTCCTTGCCCAGGCAAATCCTTCTCGCCCTAAGTTATTACATACATCTTTTCTCCCCCACACTGGTAAATATAACTTGGCTATCTAAATCTTGCAGCCTTAATTCTACCTCTTTCCAAAAGCCCCTATAATAATACTTCTCGTTTCTCCAAATATGTCCCATACCTATCTGTTCCATCAGTTCCCTTACTTTTTGTGCCCAGGACTCTCCCCATTTGCTTCTCATCTGCAAAAGAAAACATTCCTTGATAATTCTGTTTTCCTCCAAATTAGCAATTCGTTACAGATATTTCAATACCCTTGAGACAATTGTAACCCTTTTCTGTTACATAGTGTTCTGTGCTCTCTTTTCCACCACACAATTTACAAATTCCCGTTTCCCTATCTCTTATTCCTCTTAGAAATATTGTTCCTGTTCTCATCCAAGCTAACCCTTCTCCATATATCTCCCACTTCTATTTTTTACATAATTCCTCCAATCTCTGCCCCATGAACCATTTGAGCTGTCTCACCTGTCTTGCTGTCTTATGCAGAATTTCATAATTTCACCTACTTCTTTGGCCAAACACTTATACCAAAATTTTATTATTTCCATTACTATTCCATTTTGTTTGTTTGTTTTGTCTTTGCTAATTCTACTAAAGCTACTTCACTTGTGCTTATATTGGTAAACCTAGAAGGTCTTTACAAAACCTTCTGTAGTTTTGGTACACCGCTTTGTTTACCTCTGTGCCGACCAGATCTCCGCTGTATACACTCGTGCTTCATACAGTCTTTCTAACCACTTGGTTGTCATTTCTAGCTTATATTTGTATATTCTTATCCCATTGATTGCCGTTCTTCCTTTTGCTTCAATTTTTCTCCTGTGTGCTCCCGATTTTCCATTGTTATTCAAACTTACTCCTAAGTGTTCCAATTCATTGACCACTTCCACCCTTTTGCCATTTAGTACCCACTTTAAATCTCTTTTTTTAGTTTAACTCCCTTCTTGAAGACCATAGCTTTTGACTTGTATATGTTTATTTTCATTCCCCCTTTTCGCAGAATTTCCTGGTTTCATTTATTGCCAACTCATATTTTATTACTTACTAATCAGTCAAAGTAGTTTTCAAAATCGATATTAATCAGGTAGACACATTGTAACCTCCCTTTCATCTTGTTATTCGAATAGAAAAAGCCGATCTAAATCCGCTTTGCTTTTCGAACAAAATACTTTCTATAATTGGTTTTAATTTGTGATTCCTCGTATATCCAATATCCAGTATTAAGAGTACTAATCTCTCTGCAGTTAGATTTTATTCCCTTCTCGTTTTTAACCTTCTGCTGTGTGCGTCAACTTTCGTGACGCCGTTAGTCGCGATATATCTGCTAGATACATATAACGTTGATTATGTTTTAGTATATGTTTTTGATAGTTTTACAACGAATGCGCCTTATTATGAATAGGATGCGTTTCTCAGTCATAATGAAAATATTGACATCAAGGTCATCTGTTGACCAGAGTTTGTGAATACTTTGAGGTTCTCCGCGGAACAGACCAGCAAGGTATAATAACTCAATGAAGGCTTTCATTTGGATTATGTCTGTGTCTCTGCAATCACTCTCACATTCATATTTCACTTTGAAATCATCTATGCCTCTGTAAATGTGTTGCGCAATTATATTCGGAATATCACTGAAGAAAGTTTCCAGTAGTCAGATTCACCTTTCATAGTTTTGGCATTCCCCACAACTCCAGGCACTTTATTATTATTATTATTATTATTATTATTATTATTATTATTATTATTATTATTATTATTATTATTATTATTATTATTATTATTATTATGATGATGATGATGATGATGATGATGATGATGATGATGATGATGATGATGATGATGATGATGATGATGATGATGATGATGATGATGATGATGATGATGATGATGATGATGATGATGATGATGATGATGATGATGATGATGATGATGATGATGATGGGGGCGGTGGCGGTGGCGGGGGCGATGGCGGTGGCGGCGGTGGCGGTGGCGTTGGCGGTGGTGGCGGTGGCGGTGGTGTTGCTATTGCTATTGCTGTTGTTATTGTTATTGCTATTATTGTTATTGTAATTATTGTAATTATTGTAATTATGATTATTATCGTTATCGTTATCGCTATCGCTGTCAGCGTCAGCGCCAGCGTCAGCGTCATGATCATCAATCATCCTCATCCTCATCATTAAATATTATTATAATTATCATTATCATTATCATCATTATCATTTTTACCATCATCAATATCTTCATCGTTCCCGTAGGCGTCCACTTCAGCTGCCGAGGTGCGGGCGCTGCGGACCCTTAGCACTCGTGGTATCTCTGACGTTACAAGGGGAACCTCGGGCCGAACTGCCGAGCCCCTTCCGTCGGGGAGTTGTTCGGATTGGGTGTGCTTCGAGGGGGCAGTGTGTTGCCGACACCCACGGGGAATTGGGTACCTAGGGCAGCGCTACGGCGGCCCGGAGGGGGTAGAGAGTTGCTAACAAGTCCCTGGTACTAGCCTGCAGAGCTAGTAGAAGGTGTGCTAGATCACCAGGGTGCCCAACCGGTAGTCTTCCCTGCGAGGTTGACCCGCGTAAGTGGCGTATCCACTTCCAACCATCTTGACGTAGTGGTCGAAGGGGGCAGGGCTTTTTAGACTCAAGGTATTGTCCCATGGACAGAACCCTGGATACGCGTAAGTGGCGTATCCACTTCCAACCATCTTGACGTAGTGGTCGAAGGGGGCGGGGCTTTTTAGACTCAAGGTATTGTCCCATGGAAAGAACCCTGGAGTTTTGTATCGCTCCAAGGAAGAAGGAGGCCCGGGTCCTTGGTCCTACGGGTCCAGGACCAATTGGAGTAGAGCCTCTGGTGTTAAATAAATATCTTCATCGCTAGTGTCTTTTGTACTCGTCGCCAAAATGGTAATTTTCATAATTTTCTACCAGTTTATTACCTTCCTCTTTGTCAACACCATGATCTGTATCGGTGTCAACAGACCGTGTTTCAGTGATGTCTTCATATTCGGAATTAGTTTCTATCCTCAATCGGCAGCGGAACATCGTCGAATTTAAAGCGATGTGCCTCCTACAAATAAGATTTTCCAAATCATATACTTGACTCATTTTCAAACCTATGTACAAATCTAAATCCTACAGCTATCAACCACCCAGATCAACAGACTTCACCTGTTAAAACTCTTAACCCTGGAGCCCCAGATCATACCTCAGCACCTAACCTCTAAATCCTACAGCTTTCAAGCTCCATACCAACAGACTTTACCTAAGAAACCCTGTAATTCTTAACCCTAGAGTTCCAGATCATACCTCAAAACCTGAGCTCTAATCCTATAGCTATTAAAATCCCAGACCAACAGCCTCAACTGTGAAAACCCTGCAACTCTTAGGCAGATCATACCTCAAGACCTAACCTCCTAGTCCTATAGCTATTAACCTCCCAGACCAACAGCCTCAACTGTGAAAACCCTGCAACTCTTAGGCAGATCATACCTCAAGACCTAACCTCCTAGTCCTATAGCTATTAACCTCCCAGACCAACAGCCTCCACTGTGAAAACCCTGCAACTGTTAGGCAGATCATGCTTCAAGAACTAACCTCTAAGTGCTATAGCTATTAACCTGCCAGACCAATAGTGTTTACCTAAGAAACCCTGCAACTCTGAAGTCTAGGGCCCCCCAGATCATATCTCAAGACCTAACCCCTAATCCTACAACTATTATCCTCCCAGAACAACAGCCTCACCTGTGAAAACCTTGCAACGCTTAGGCAGATCATACCTCAAGACCTAACCTCTAAGTCATATAGCTATTAACCTCCCAGACCAACAGAGGTTACCTAAGAAACCCTGCAACTATTAACCCTATAGCCCCAGATCATACCTCAAGACAAGCCCTGATCATACCTCAAGACATAGCATCATAATTTGCAGCAACTTAAGCGCACGGACTAAAACCTCAATACAATGTCAAAATACCCTATATACATAGATTGCGCATGGCCGCCATGTTGCCCTTTTGGGTCTGCGCCAGAAGCCCCTTATCTTATTTACAGTAATAAAGAAAGGTACTCTCATATACCTTGCAACAACTTAACCACCTACATCAGCATTCTCTTTCTATGACGTGGTTGCATCCGATGCGTAACATGAGTTGGCACGATGTATCTGACAGATACAACAGCAAACACGTGATGACGTTTGCCTCGGTTACAAACTTAGCATAAGGGAGAAATGGTTGAAACTTACAGGAAACTATAACAAAGATATGATAGGAGATGTCCTTGCTCGGCAAGCCCTTACCTATATTTATTGCGATAATAAGGAAACAAACTTAGGCCATGTATCCCAGAGATACATGCGCGAGTAATGAAGGGTTGAACACTTGACCTTAGCTGAGCTATTGGGACAGTACAAATCCAGTAGCAAAGTACCAAATTTTAGCAATGGCTTTCTCGTTTTTATTAACTTACCTCGCAGTTTTACTTTTTTGTTTTATTGCATTTTAAAATACTTTCAATATTATGGCATTGCTGTTTTACTGAATATATTTAATTTTAAAAATAAGACTGAAGCTTTCCTGGCGACGAATATGTTCGAGACCTTCTCGAGAATCAAGCCAGGTGAAAAGACGAATAGATATCGACGTTTCGGGAGTGTACACTTCTCCAGTCATCAGGATACTTTAATAAATGTTATAACCACAAATGAATCGCTGGATATAGCACAAATATAAACAAGGCTGGCGCCGTAGCTCAGTCGGTAGAGCGCCTGCCTGCCGTGCTAGGGGTCCCGGGTTCGATTCCCGGCGGTGGGGGTGTGGATTTTTCTCCGACCAAGATAATTCCTCATTTTCCCAGAGTCTGGAAGTATGAATGAGAGTGTGAATGTGTGCGCGCTCTAATGATTAAAAACCAAAGATAACGAGTTAACACCTTCGATATGTTCCAAAGGAGAACGGCCGACCTTTGGAGTTATAGGCGGAGTATAAATGAAAAAAAAGTACTCGCATCACTGTACAGAAGACTATTTTCAGTAAATTAAATGCCACGGGATGGCGTGAATATAGAAAATTAATTGGGTCAAACACGCGTAACTACATGGGTCCAATGAGCCCGGGGTCCATACAGCTTATTTACCCGATATTCGTCTTTCAAGATAAGGGAAAACCCGGAAAAAACCTTATCCAGGTAGTTCGCCCTGACCGCGATTCAAACTCTGGACCTCTTGAACTAGAGGCAGACACGCTATCAGCTACGCTACTGAGGCGAGCGTTTACATTTTATATTACCGTTGTCGCTTATTTCCTTCGTTCTGTTCCACTCAAATCTGTTATATCTCTAAATATTTTCTTAGATTTGGAGAGTAATCAATTTCTACAAATATTTAGTAATGCAGATGTAATAAGCATATTTAAGATTTGGTTTGCACTGGAGAGTAAAATACATGTGAGTGCAATACATTAATTTCTTTGTGTGCATTGGATACATATTTTATACATTAAATTTAATTTAGTTGATTCATATGCCATATGCAGAAAATACTACCTATATCTGCCTTACTGCAAAATACAAGGTGGTACAAACAATAGGGATACAAGACAATAGTCTCGAAGGCCTTTTTTTCTTCTTTCATTAAACATAATCGTCAAACTGTGGCCGTAGTCATCTCGAAGAGTTTTTTACGACCTATTAAGAGACAACTCTTTAGCGTTCTCCGCATTTTGTTTTTGTTTCATCCTTCTCTAACATAAGTGAGAGGCCTCTTTCACCGCTGTTCTATCCCTCCCAACCCTTTCGCCCAGCTTCGCAATTCAAACCTTAAGTGTATCCGCGTACAGATAACTTAGGTAACTTAGGTAACCATTTCGTGGAATATTTTGAGTTCTATATAAATGTCTACGAATTCCTCGGTGTACACGTGTCACTTCTACTGTGAGAGATTCCCAGGAAATGTGGATTAGCGATGATAGGAATGTGAGCGGAATTATTAATTCGTGGAATGATTAACGCACTGTGTGGGATGTGGTGCCATCTTGCTCAATTTCACAGAATAATCAGTACCAGGGAATTATTGCCGTGGAAACACAAATACATTCAGCACTCCATATGTGCATCAGGCGTAACAAAACAAGTATTCTTTCTCGCCTTTACGGGCCTATAAATTATGTGTTAAGTTTTAATTGTTATAATCATAATTATAACTATACAATCCTGATTGCAAATATATATAAAGAATGTTACAAAAAGTTACGGCCAAACTTTCAGGAAACATTCCTCACACACAAAGAAAGAAAATAGGTTATGCGGATGTGTGTCCGGAAACGCTTAATTTCCATGTTAGAGCTCATTTTATTACTTCTCTTCAAATCACATTAATCATGGAATGGAAACACACATCAACAGAAGTACCAGCGTGACTTCAAATACTTTGTTACAGGAAATGTTCAAAATGTCCTCCGTCAGCGAGGATACATGCATCCATCCTCCGTCGCATGGAATCCCTGATGCGCTGATGCAGCCCTGGAGAATGGCGTATGTATTACAGCCGCCCACAATACGAGCACGAAGAATCTCTACATTTGGTACGGGGGTTGCGTAGACAAGAGCTTTCAAATGCCCCTATAAATGAAAGTTAAGAGGGTTGCGGTCAGGAGAGCGTGGAGGCCATGGAATTGGTCCGCCTCTACCATTCCATTGGTCACCGAATCTGTTGTTGAGAAGCGTATGAACACTTCGACTGGAATGTGCAGGAGATCCATCGTGCATGAACCACATGTTGTGTCGTAGTGTAAAGGCACATCTTCTAGCAGCACAGGTACAGTATCCCGTATGAAATCATGATAACGTGCTCCATTCAGCATAGGTGGAAGAACATGTGGCCCAATCAAGACATCACCAATTCCTGCCCAAACTTTCACAGAAAATCTGTGTTGATGATGGGATTCCACAATTGCGTGCGGATTCTCGTCAGCCCACACATGTTGATTGTGAAAATTTACAATTTGATCACGTTGGAATGCAGCCTCATCCGTGAAGAGAACATTTGCACTGAAATGAGGATTGGCATATTGTTGGAGGAACCAATCGCAGAAGTGTACACGTGGAGGCCAATCAGCTGCTGATAGTGCCTGCACACGCTGTACATTGTACGGAAACAACTGGTTCTCCCGTAGCACTCTCCATACAGTGACGTGGTTAACTTTACCTTGTACAGCAGCAACTTCTCTGACGCTGACATTAGGGTTATCGTCAACTGCACAAAGAATTGCCTCGTCCATTGCAGGTGTTCTCGTCGTTCTAGGTCTTCCCCAGTCGCGAGTCATAGGCCAGAATGTTCCGTGCTGCCTAGGACGCCGATCAATTGCTTCGAACCTCTTCCTGTCGGGACACCTTCGTTCTGGAGATCTGTCTCGATAAAAGCGTACCGTGCCACGGCTATTGCCCTGTGCTAATCCATACATCAAATGGGCATCTGCCATCTTCGCATTTGTAAACATTGCACTGACTGCAAAACCACGTTCGTGATGAACACTAACCAGTTGATGCTAGTACTGTAAAGCAATGAGTCGCATGTCAACACAAGCACTGCAGTCAACATTACGTTCCTTCAATTGGGCCAACTGGCGGTGAATCGAGGAAGTACAGTACATACAAACGAAACAATGGGGTATTTTGACAATTGTCTGCACGAATGATTTCAATTTGCATTTAAAGAGAAATATTAAAATGAGCTCTAACATGGAAATTAAGTGTTTCCGGTCACATGTCCACATAACATATCTTCTTTCTTTGTGTGTGAGGAATGTTTCCTGAAAGTTTGGACGTACCTTTTTGTAGCATCCTGTATATTCCCGGTAAACTACTACTGGCTCTCGTATTCGAGATACACCGTTTGTTGCGACTTACTATTGTAAGTACTTGAGTTCCAGGCTTCATCATTTAACTCTTATTATTAAAGTTAATTGATGCAAATTAATCATTTCTTCTAGAATTATATAGGCTAAGGTTTTGAATAGATAGAGTCAATCTGGAAAATTCAGTGCCGTGGCCGGGATTTGCACCACGGATCTCCTGGTTTCCGTCCAGTCGCTGTTACCCATTAAGCTACCATGGCCCACGTGTCTTCCTGACATAAAATTCTCCAATTCCCGGTAAACTACTAGGAGCTTTCGTATTCGAGATACACCGCTTGTGGCGACTTACAATGATAAGAACTTTTTTTCCCTAATTTACGTCCTCCAACGTTAAGTCATATCGGACGATGAATGGAATGGATGAAAGATGCTCAAATGTACCCAGGGTCCATGGAGCTCTGAGTTACGCGACATTCGTCTTTCAGGATAAGGAAAACCCCGGGATAAGCTTATCCAGGTAACCCATTCTAATGAGATTCGAACTCCGGATCTCTGGAACGTGAGTGAGGCATGCTACCATCTACGCTACCGAGGCGGGGAAGTACTTAAATCCCATGCTTCATCATTAAACCATATATATGCCTAGTGTGAAAAAATGATATAATATTCCAACAATTAACTTAAATAATAAAAGTTTAATGATGAAGCTTGGGATTTAAGTACTAACAGTACTAAGTCACTACAATTGGTTTATCTCGAATATGAGATAGCGGTTTGCTAGAACATTTGATGTCATTACGACACGTTGGCTATGTTAGCTCAATGGGTGACACAGACTGGACGGAAACCAGGAGATCCGTGGTTCAAATCTCGGCAATGGCATTCAATTTTTCGGATTAACTATCTACTCACAAGCTTAGCCTCCATAAGGCTAGTGTGACTAAATGATAAATTTCCATCAATTAACTTAAATAATAAAAGTTTACCGGTTTAACGGGAATATATATGAGTCAATTGGAGAATTTTATGTCAGGATGGCACGTTGGCCATGGTAGAGAGAGGCCGGACGGAAACTATGAGATCCGTGGTTCCAATTCCGGACATTGCATTGTATTTTTCAGATTGGCTTTATCTATATTGTATGTGCTTTTAATATAAACACTTTTTTATGTGAACAAGGCATTAGGGCAAAATCTTTGAAGAATTGAAATTAAATGTCAAGATGCATTTAATAGTGCATTCTTTTTATCTCCATACCAATATACTCCGGCGTGTTACACCCACCATACTTGCTCCGGACACTGCGAGAGGGCTGTACAAGCAATGATCACACGCACGGCACAGCGGACACACCAGGAACCGTGGTGTTGGCCGTCGAATGGCGCTAGCTGCGCAGCGTTTGAGCACCGCCACCGTCAGTGTCAGCCAGTTTGCCGTGGCATACAGAGCTCCATCGCAGTCTTTAACACTGGTAGCATGCCGCGACAGCGTGGACGTGAATCGTATGTGCAGTTGACGGACTTTGAACGAGGGCGTATAGTGGGCATGCGGGAGGCCTGGTGGACGTACCGCCGAATTGCTCAACACGTGGGGCGTCTGGTCTCCACAGTACATCGATGTTGTCGCCAGTGTTCGGCGGAAGGTGCACGTGCCCGTCGACCTGGGACCGGACTGCAGCGATTTACGGATGCATGCCAAGACCGTCGGATCCTACGCAGTGCCGTAGGTCATCACACCGCAACTTCCCAGCAAATTAGGGACACTGTTTCTCCTGGGGTCTCGGCAAGGACCATTCTCAACCGTCTCCATGAAGCTGGGCTACGGTCCCGCGCACCGTTAGGCCGTCTTCCGCTCACGCCCCAACATCGTGCAGCCCGCCTCAAGTGGTGTCGCAACAGGCGTGAATGGAGGGATGAATTGAGACCTGTCGTCTTCAGCGATGAGAGTCGCTTCTGCCTTGGTGTCAATGATGGTCGTATGCGTGTTTGGCGCCGTGCAGGTGAGCGCCACAATCAGGACTGCATACGACCGAGGCACACAGAACCAACACCCGGCATCATGGTGTGGGGAGCGATCTCCAACACTGGCCGTATACCTCTGGTGATCGTCGAGGGGACACTGAATAGTGCACGGTACATCCAAACCGTCATCGAACCCATCGTTCTACCATTCCTAGACCGGCAAGGGAACTTGCTGTTCCAAGAGGACAATGCAGGTTCGCATGTATCCCGTGCCACCCAACGTCGTCTCACGTGGTCTGCACGTCCAGCACGAACGCTGGTCCAACTGAGGCGCCAGCTGGAAATGGCATGGCAAGCCGTTCCACAGGACTACATCCAGCATCTCTACGATCGTCTCCATGGGAGAATAGCAGCCTGCATTGCTGCGAAAGGTGGATATACACGGTACTAGTGCTGACATTGTGCATGCTCTGTTGCCTGTGTCTATGAGCCTATAGTTCTGTCAGTGTGAACATGTGATGTATCTGACCCCAGGAATGTGTCAGTAAAGTTTCGCTTTCCTGGGACAATGAATTCGCGGTGTTCTTATTTCAATTTCCAGGAGTGTAGTTCAGAATTATCTCCCGAAATATTGCACTCGCAATCTTTCTCTACTCTGGTACAAACTATTATTTTTTTCTTATGGATATTGGTGGAATGGTGGTGAGGGAAACCGGAGAACCCAGAGGAAACCCAAACCAACGCCTTATTTTTCAGCAGAAATCCCCCTTAGCGTTCTCCTGGGATGGAACCTGCGCGCTTAGGTGAGAGCCAAGCTGTCTAACCTCTCAGACATGGCGCTGCCACAAACTATTCTTGCAACGCTTCCTCTCTTATCTACTTCATGTAAATCGGGATTAGCATTTGCGGACATTTATGCCATTGCATGTTTCCTGTAGGTACAACTGTAATAAGGAAACACAGTAGGCCTACGTGAGCATTGAATATTTGAAGAGCGCTGACTTTGAAGTTACGTGTTGTTCTGGGTAACATACTTGGTTAGGGGCTGGCCTACTCATCCCAAAATCTTGGGATGAAATCCAAATGGCTCCAATATTATCGTCTAAATTACTATATTTTAAAGATAGAACGGCCACAGAAGACATTTGAAATAGTTTTAGACCTATAAACCGTAAGAGATAGACTAAATACACCTACCACAAAAAGGATAAAAAATTGATTTCGTTAAAGTGCACAGGTTTATGATCAGTATCTTTTATTGAAGTTAGACAATTACGAGATATTCCTTGTTAGTTGTCTGCATTGTAAAATATCTATACCTTTCTTAAATGGGAAGTCGTTCTATCTCTATCTTGAACATGTAAGAGAAAGTAATTGTAAAATTATCACATAGCCTCTCGCACATAAAACACTCGTGTATCTTTCAACTTAGTGAACTTTGTAGGCAATACAATATGAAAATGTCTTTTATAAAATCAAAGGTAATGGCATTCATTGGGAAAGAGCCAATTAGAATAAAAATAGTTATAAATAATCATTGCGTTGAACAGGTAAGCCATTTTAACTACTTGGGAACTGATGTTAGTTATGACAAGGAATATGATGTCTACAATCAAATATGCAAATTTCAAAGAGTGTGTGGAACAATAAATAGAACATTTAGAAATAAAATACGTAGAGAAACAAAATTAAACTTCTAAAAAGTTATGGCTGTACCTATACTTACATACAGAAGTGAGACTTAAAGGTTAACTAAAAAGCAACAGAATAAAATACAGGCTTCAGAAATGAAATTCTTGAGAAGTGTGAAAGGATGCACGAAGAGGGACATAATAAGAAATGAAAATATAAGAGAAGAACTGGATATTTTTAGTATGAATGATAGGTTAAAAGATCTCAAACAAAAATGGAAGGAACATGTTGAAACAATTCCAGATAATAGACTTACAAAACAAATATTACAGTATCATCCTAAAGGTAGGAGATCGGTGGGCAGACCCAGCAAACAATGGCTGGAGGACTTCAAAGGCGGAACAGGCACTTGATTGCCTATGCCATGAAATGAAGAAGAAGATCTTTCAAGTCTGCTTGTAATTCCATTGGTCTTACCGGAAATATGTACTTGTTACAGAAATTAGTGATATTTCCTGTAACAATCAAGAGAGCGAAGCTCCCAGTCATCTATCTTTATCTGTTTCGGAAAGCCTTTTATCTCCGCGCTACACTATCTGTCCCTTGTTGCCTGTAGGCCGCGCCATTCGCAACAATGCGATCGGCGACAGTACATTTTATTCAGAAATAATTCGTGCCGTGCTTGACGTTGTAACTCCACTTTTATTTACTGTTACATTGCAATTTGCTGTGTAATGTTCTGACGTTACTAGTGGAACCTCGGGCCGAGCATTCAAACCCCTCCCTAATCGGGAGATGCTCGGATTGGGTTGGACTCGAAGGGGTAGTGTTTCCCGATACCCGTGGGAGATCGGGTACGTCTCCGGACGAGGTTGAGGGAAGCCATATATTCCCGCGTACTAGCCAGCATAGCTAGTAGGCGACCCTACCTAGGTCATATCGGTAGCCTTCCCATTTTGGAGTGCGCGCGTTAGTGGCATATCCAATTCAATCCCGTCTTTAGTCCACAGGACCAGATGGCGGGGCTTGTTAGTCTCTAGATCTTGCCCTATTGAAAGCCCCACGGAAGCGCCGGGTACCCTTTTGGTATAGCTTGGTAATTCCCTGGTCGAAGAAGGCCCGGGTCCTTGGTTTTACTGGTCCAGGACAAATGGGAGTATAACCTCTGACATTAACGTGTCTTTTGAGGCTTCCCGTAGGGGAGGGGATCTGTCCCCTTCAGCTGCTTTAGTGAAGGCGCTGCAGACCCTTTGCACTCGTGGTTCCTCTGACGTTACTAGAGGAACCTCGGGCCGAACTGCCGAGCCCCTCCCATAGGGGAGTTGTTCGGTTTGGGTTGCACTCCAGGGGCTAGTGGTTCCCGATGCCCGCTTCGGTAGCGTGGTGGTAGCTTGTCTGCCTCACGTTCAAGAGGTCCCGAGTTCGAATCTCAGTAAGGGCGAGTTACGTGGATAAGTTTTTTCCGGGGTTTTCCCTTATCCTTACAGACGAATGTCGGGTAGCTCTAAACTAAGGACACATTTGAGCATCATTTCACCTATTTCATTCACCGTCCTAATTGGCTTAACTTTGGAGGACGAAAAAAAAATGCGGTTCCCGATCCCCTTGGGAGATCGGGTACGTCTCCGGACAGAGTTGAGGGAAGCCATATCTTCCCGCGTACTAGCCTGAATAGCAAGTAGAGGGTGTGCTATATCACCAGACGGGCCCACCGAGGTTGATCGGTAGCCTTCTCCTTTGCTCGTAAGTGGCGCATCCCGTCTTGTGTTTTCGGACTAGATGGAGGGGGCGCCTTGTGTTGAGTTGAGTCCAGAGGTTCTACTCACATTAGTCCTGAAACCGTAGGAACTGGACACGGGCCTCTTACAACCAGGGAGTAATCCGAGCTGTCCCAAAGGGCGCTCGGCGTCCTCCGAGGGGCTTTCCATAGGGCAAGACCTTGTTACCTAACAAGCCCCCCCCCATCTGGTCCTATGGACTCAAGACGGGATGAAAGTGGATACGCCACTTACGCGCGCCAACACCAAAGGTGAAGACTACCGAGAACCTCGGTGGGGACGCCTGGTGATCTAGCACACCTTCTACTAGCTATGCAGGCTAGTACCCGGGAGAATTAATGGCTTTCCTCAACCCCGTCCGAAGACGTACCCGATTCCCACGTGTATCGGGAACACACTGCCCCCTCGATTCCATCCCAATCCGATCAACTCCCGAAGGAGGGGCTCAGATGTTCGGCCCGAGGTTCCTCTAGTAACGTCAGAGGTACCACGAGTGCTAGGGATCCGCAGCGCCCGCACTTTGGCAGCTGAAGGGGACGGATCCCCTCCCCTACGGGAGGGGGCGCCTTGTTAGTCTCTAGGTCTTGCCATACGGAAAGTCCCACGGAGGCGCCGGGCGCCCTTCGGGGACAGCTTGGTAACTCCCTGGCCTTGAGAGTGGCTCGGTCTCACTTTGTAACTGCTGCCCTGGTATATACCCTCGTCTTTATATATTATACATATGTAATTTGAGGCTTCCCTGCGGCTAGTTATGATATCATATATTAATCCTATTAAATATAGAACATTAAAAGGCAACTATTTAATTGCTTAGTGTTTGACTCTATACTTGAGTGCAGTTAACCTTGAAAGTCTACTACGGTGTCAGTGATCCCATGTGTTTTAGGGTGGATAAAGTTACCAGTTTTTCAGTTGGCATCAGGCTTCCTTTTCATAGCAACATAGTTATTTATGAAATGTTAAAATACATTAATTACCTTAATGCACCTTACTTCACAGGCTGACAGATTCCAAAACTCTAAGCTTCTCAGCAAGTTCTGCAAAATCTTAATTTACTTGCATTAAAATTAACGAAATATCGACTTCACTCTGTTCTAAGAGGTTCCAGCCTACCTGCGCATTCTCGTTTCCAATATTAATCGCCTTTATATAACGTAAGAGTGGTTATATAACTTGTGCGGAAAGTTCGCAATTAATACTGTTATAGTTGCGGTTTTTGTGAGAAGATTAAGTCTCTTGATGAAGGTGGTGTGCAGGAGATTTGGTTACTTCCCGAGGTAATGCTTCCCTTAAACATTTGACTTGCTTTGCTCTTGTCAGAGGCAAAGTAATGCCATTAACTGTCGTCTCGCCCCTTTCTACAGGCTTAGTGAGAACTCAACTGAGTTTCCTTAGATGCTGACTGATGTATTGACATTACATTGGCAGCGTAAATTCGTCTTTCTTATATGTAGAGTGGAGATGTTAAAGATGTTGAAGAGCAAAAATGTGGGATTACGAATGAACCTCACAAAAACAAAAATCATGACCAACTCCACAGAAATCATTATTCAAGTAGATGCACAAATAGAATAATGAACAACTACATTTACCTCGGCCAAATTTGGACTTTCTCAGAGGCAAGGGATGCAGAAATAAAGAAAAGAGTGAAATAGAATGGGGTAAGTCGTGGAACCTGAAATTCACTCTTCAAAGCAAATATTTAGGACCAGATATTAGGAAACAAACCCCTCAAACCTGCATCATTCCAGTCATACTATACGATTGCCAAACTTGGGCACTTCAAAGAAACAGGCTCTGTTGCTACAAACATATCAACGGTAGATGGAAATGAAGATGCTGAACGTAAGCCTAAAAGATAAAGTGAAGAATGAAGTTTTGCGAAGAAAAAGCGACCTAGAAGATGTAGTCACCAGAGCGAAGAGGATCAAATACCAATGGGCAGGACATGCGGCGAGAATGCGTCAAGACAGATGGGCATACACCATAACACTATGGGATGTGTGACAAGAGAGTGGAAGCAGAGGACATCCGAGGCTACGATGGTCCCAAGCGTTCAAGGATGGGCTAGATGCAAAGTGGAATAGAACAGCTAAAGAAAGGCCTCAATGGAAGCAAGTGGTAGCAACTCTAAGTGAAAGTGAGAGTGAAATTGAACAGTCATGTCTACGAGGACTTTTCAATAAAGAATGATTATAATTTTTAAGGTCGTTTTTCGCACTAAAATTCAACCATATTATATTATGTTAGCTTAATGTGAAACAAACACGCCGTAGTAGTTTCATTGTTGGTACTCTTGGTTCCCGCCTGTGAGAGCCAGGCAAGTTCAGAAATGTTCAATATCGCCTAGCGCTGCAATGGAGTTAACATACAGTTAAAGTTTGATGTTAGAGGAAGATCCAGAATTTCTTTCAAACGTAATCACTGCTGTTGAAACTTGGCTACATCATTTTGATCCTGAGAGGAAACAGCAAGGCTCTCCTCCTTCACCAGCCCCCCAAAAAGCAAAAGTGGTTGCTTCTGCTGGGAAAGTTATGGTCATCTCATTCTTTGATATTGTTGGAATGGTTTATCAGCATGTTGTACCTGCACACACATCAGTAACTGGACAATACTACAGGGATGTCCTGAAAACATTGCACGTCCGTTTCAGGGGCAGAAGACCACATTTCCCTTAAGCAAGCTGGATGATGCACCATGATAATGCGCAGCCGCATATTGCCAATGTTGATGCTGAATATCTTGAAAAAATGAACGTAAAGTGCATCCCTCACCCTCCCTATAACCCGGATTTAGCCACATGTGACTTTTCTCTATTCCCTAATTTGAAGAAACGCCTTCGTGGGAGGCATTATCCAACATCAGAAGCAGTCATGAAGGCTGCGGAGGCAATTTTGAAGGTTCTCCCAAAAAATGGTTTCTTTGAAGATTGGCAGAAACGCTGGGACAGGTGCATCACATTCAGGAGAGACCATTTTGAGAAGGAACATCAAAATTATGAGGATGAGTAAAGGTACGTTGTTAAAAATAGCTATGATCATTCTTTATTGAACTGCCCTCGTAGATATAACGATACACTATTAATTAAGGATAGACAGGGATTTATTTATAATTAAGGATCTATCAGGTTTTTCACACTATGTTAGAAAAGGCCGAGCTGACTCCATCAGTGGGTGGCAGGCCCTTACTCTTAAGGGATGTTATGGGCTATTTCTTTTTTTATTATTTTATTTTATTTTTATATATAAAGTCGTCAAAACCAAGAATATCATTTGCTACCAAAGAGTTTAATTCTGCGCTAAAATTAAGGCTTAGCAAAGTAAAATGCAATAACATCTTGTCGAACCCAAATTTACGGCCAGGGAATCTTGTAATTTAAGGAGCACAACAAAATAGCTCAGTGTATGTAGCAGCCTCCCTTGTCATGTATCTCGTTTAAGAGGTATGTGAAGACCATTCATACGCACAGTTTAACAGAAGTTGCTGTGTCTTTGTATTCTAACTTGTACATTCGGAGAATTTTCAGCAGAATATTTTAATTTAAAGTTTACAAACGGCCCAGGGTAAAAGAAATGCTTTAAAGGGTACATAAAATTTATTTTGGCTCTTCTTTCTAATATGCGACGCGGCGATTTTTTTCTAAGTCCTTCACAGTTTTTTGATGTTTTACATACAACTATGATTTTTAATATAATTTATTTACGTTTTAGTGCAATTTCGTGTTGGAGGGCATTCTTTTAACGTTATTTACTGTTTGTTTATTTACTTGCTGCGTAATGTAGTCATAGTGAAGAATTCAGCGCAGCCAAACTATCCTCGTTTCTCTACTGAACGCAATGCTGCCAGCATTCTTACTTGTCCCTAAATTACATTGTCTAGCAGAATAACACAGAGTAGTACCTAAATTGCACCTAATTGTAGTGCTCGCCAGCGTGACTCTCTGTTGTTTGTATGCACATTTATCACATGGTCGACAAAGAGCACCGAGTGGTTCACTGCTAGTTGCACAGCAAACACTCCAGCCTTCAACCCATAGTATCCCTGCCAGGCAGCGGTGTGAGTGATGCTGTTGAACTCTGCGTGCTCTGCAATTAGACTGCAGGGCATATTTGCATCCCTTCTGCTGAAGTACATCGTGATCCGCACCTCATTCGTTCCCACGTCGATCCCCAGGATCCAGTTGCCCTCTACGACGCACCCACGATGAAACTTGCGTCGTCCTATTTTGCATTCGCCAATTTTCTCCCTTGCAGTATCCTTGGTGTCATTTGACATCATGCACACTTCGCGGCAGTAGCCGAACCAATTCGATACAGTCCGTGAGCTCATACACTTATTTCCTACGGAGCACTCCATTATCGTCGTGTCGTAGAATTGTTTATGTGCAAAGCAGTATATGAGTAACAAACTTTGACCGGGCGATAAATTAGCCTGCTGAAACTATGATCCTTTGCACACGGACTGCGTCTCCTATGTATGGGAAATTTTTGCAGAGGTTGGCTACAAATTTTACATATCTTTCTCGTGTTGGCTGCAACGCGTGAACCGGCTGGTCGCCTGCTTGGACATGTGTCTACGTGCATCTTTGGACTTATATTCTCGCGTCGCTCAAAAGAAAGTTTCTGCATTATACCATTGAGTGGTATGTCACTAGAACCACCCCAGGAATTTACAACTGTTGGATTCTAGTTATGAACCCCCAAACTAATTACATTAGAAACAACGCGGAAGCTGTGGCCAAGATATACCTGGGTTTTGCAAGTTAAGCCCACTTAAATACTTCTTGAACAATTGAACTCCACCTATAATTTTGAGAAAGGTAAGTAGAGTCGCTCCTAATCTTCGGATGGATAACTTAAGTCTCTTGACCCATAATTTTAAATGACAAAATTTCCCCTTGAAGTTTGTTTTGATTGGGACTACGTAAGCAGTTAGAAGTTTGGTGTGCTTAATTTCTTTTTAATAGACTGCATAATCCCCCAAAATATTTTACAACATACAATTGCTTTTTATCAATTTGTAGGTTTGTCATGTAGAAAACATTTAAAAGAAAGATTTTTCACAAGATATGGAAAAATTTATAGCTGCTTGATTTTCACGCTAGATCTGAAATCAGCACAAATACCAGGAAGAAACAATGAATCTGCTGAGTATGGTCTTCAGAATTTGATAAAAGACCTAAATTTTTTGTCTCCTGGTGTAAAGTCATCCGATCTGCAACAAAGTAGACCCCTACGTTGTCTGCCTTTAAAAAATGGAAATCCAACCATCTCTGAAAATCCTAAAATCTACAATTTTGCTTAGATTGACTTGAAACTTGAACACATTTATTGCAGTATTAACAATAGTTCACACACCAGTTTTAAGAACTTTGTACAAAATAGTTCATGTGATATTCATATATTTATAGTGTTTTATTGTTATTTAATTAAACTGTTCCACATGATGCAATTTTAGCTTCAGAAAAGTAATACTTCGCAGTTATACTCATAAATAAATTACCAGTAAATCCGTGAGATGAAAGTTTGATCTGACCCTGGGTTTATGATAAATAACTTATGTAATTCTCCAATTATTAATTTTTAATATTTGTCTGTGATATGTGTGCTTTGTTATTTAATTGCACAAACAGTGGTGACATTATAAAAAGTCATCTCATTAATATCCTTTGGTACTGTTTTTGTCCAAACACAAAAATTTTCAACCTTCTAGTTTGAAAGCTGCATCGTGTGGAGCAATTTATATTCTAAAAAGGACTGAAAATTAAAAACACCAGAAAATGACCAAAATAAGTGATATAAAGCACGTGCCTTTTTTATTTTTTTGTTTTTGGGAAAACGGGAATAAACGTATAGGAAAAAACCAACAACGGGGTAGATTGGGTATTTGGGTAGGAAGAAAGATGGGGCATGGCAGGGACGTTGTTCTGGGGTGATTCTATTTATTGGGGCCTGTGGTGCTAATTTAGTTGGGACTGTTGAGGCGAATTTGATGGCCGGTACCACCTAAGCAACCCGGCTCTTCGTGGATAGAAACTAGCTGTGCTGAAAAACCCGCTTGTGGTGATCAGGTAGAAGTCATGATCCAGGGGACCCTGACTACGACCTGTGTACAGTGGTGATCGTTATATTCGTGACTGGATGGAGTCGTCAAGTCCTCGTGGGAACTGGATTGCGGTGATGCAGAAGGGCCAGGGCCGTCAACAGCTCATGGCCGGGGAGGGAGGCGGCGTTGCAGGTCTGATGGCGGCGGCGTCCTGCGTCCTCCGCTGGGGGCGGTTGTTGACGGCGGTAAGAGTGGTCGTCAGGAGCTCCTCGAGTCTGCATAGCTTGATGCTCGTTCGGTGAAGCTCCTCTGGTAGACAACCAAGAGCTTGCTGCCAATCGGCGGCTCACTGGTGGTTGTGTTCCGAGGTGTTGATCCACTGGTGTTCCGGCGTGGGTAAAGTGGGCACTGCGCCTGTCCAGTAAAATGGCCTAGACCATTACAGGTGGCGCAGTACCTGCGTCGGCGCCTGAGGCCGTGTGCCTGACATACTGCTGTGGGATTAGGAGCGCCACAGTAGTGGCACCGCGGAGGCGCGATGCAAGTGTCAGCGGTGTGCCCATAGGCGCAGCAGTGTCTGCATGGAGTGTGGCGCTGCACTTTACTGTTCTCAATTTTCAGACACTGCCCAAGTATGGGCAGGCCTGAAGCTAAAGCGGCGTCGCGATCCTTCTGATCTTTGAACTGCAGACGCACACATGTTGTTGGACCCCTCCTGCTAGTGATGCGGGTGGCGCTGATCACTGAGGGCCACTTCTGTGATGCGGCGGTGAGTAGGAACCTAGAAGGTAGGTCCCTAGGAGCTCCAACGATAACTGCGGTGTGTGAGGTGGCAGTTGTCGGCTGGTGTGGAGTGGCGGCAGTAGTTGCTGTCGCTTGGATGGTTGGTAATGATGAATTCTGTCTGCCTGCATGGCTGCTAGGCGAGGGATCCACTGGCAGTGATGCAGCGGTAGCTGGCTGTGGGGTGTTCGGGGATCCAGTCTCCGTGTTGCGCGGTGAATCGCTGCGCCACTTACAGTGGTCAATTAAATAGTCATATTCCACAATTTTGAAAGGGTTGCCTGGCATTAAAAATAATAGGAAGTTGAAGTACATGAATTGCTCCATTTAATTAGGCAAAACAATTTTACTATTTTTTGCACTTTTTGACAAATGTTCACAGATGGGCATTCATAAGAAGCATTCCTTTTTCTGAGTTGTCCTAAATGAAAATGTCAACTGAAGGCCAGAGTGTCTTGCATCCTTGTGAATCGCTGTTTAATAGTCCATAAAAGTCACCTGTGGCGAAAATTTTTGGACAAGGATCACACAGTGGGTTACAATATCAGTAAATGTATTATGTAGGTGGCTTATTTGGCAGCAGGAACGATGGAAGCGGCGCGTAAACATCATTTATTGGAACAGTGCTGGAACTAAACTTCAGATAACTTTTAAACGTAAACTGTCGGACTTCTATAACGAACGACACTTTTAAGAACTTTAGGGTGAGCGCCGGTACGCACATTACGTATATGCCTTTTAATGAATATCATTTTGTACCGTTAAAGTGTCTATGTCAGCGTGAATGTATGTCTATTAAGCTTCTGTAATTCTGGTTTACTATGTTTTGGATAAGAAAAACCTTCAGTATTAGTAATATTTTTAAGTTAATCCTGTGTTACCTGTTCCAAGAGCATTGAAGTTGGTTAACGTTTAATAGCACCAGAAGATGCAAACATCGACAACATCACATCCATATTGGCCCATTCATGTCTCTTAACTTCAGTAACAATATGACACTGACGCCGTAAATGACCTATCTGGCGCACTTTGTGCGACCGGCACAGCCAATCACAGCAGTCTCAATTTACCTCATGAATTAATATCGTTGGAATTCAATTTACCGCTAAGAGAATGTTAACCGACTAATTATGGATTCAATTTATCCAGGCCACCGATAGGCAAATGGAACACCGACTTTGGTGAGGTCCGCATACGCCAAAAGACTCTTCCAGGGATGGGAGGGGTTGGTTATGTCATACCACCACCTATGGTCTAACAACAATTACCTATTTCCTCAGGTTCTAACTTTTCCGTATGAAAAAACCTATGTAGGACTATATAGCTCCTGTATAACCAATTAGACTTTCTGCCAGATGTAAAGACTATCTAAAATACTTGTATTGTCGATGTAATGGCAGATAATTTGATTGCAAACAAAATGTTACTGGCACCGGAGAATGTAGCAGTATTTTTCAACGAAATCACCATTGCGATCGATGCACCTTTGCAATTGCTGCGGCAGTTTTTGTATACCCCTGTCATAACACACTCCCGCCAAGTTGCGCAGGTAGCACTCAATCTCGTTTTTCAAATCATCGTCGGTCTGGAAATGTGTTCCATCCAGGTGTGACTTCAACTCAGGAAACAGATGATAATCTGGTGCTAGTCTAGATTTTAGGGGGGGAGGGTGGGTGGGTGGGTGAGGATGTCCAATCCGAACTGGACCAGGAGATCAGCCATTGCATCTGCAGTATGGGGACGAGTGTTGTGATGAAAACTCACTCCCTTGGTCGGCATTTCGTTTCTTCGAATTTGAATGGCACGTTGCAATTTGTTAAAGTCTCACAGTGGCTAGCGGCGTTTATTGTTATGCTAGTAGACATAAACTCACACAACAATACACTTTTTCTGTCCCAGAACATACTGGTCATTACTTTGCCGGCAGAAAATGTATGTTTGAACTTTCGCGGCTTCGGCGAATTCGAATGCCGCCACTGACGAGAACATTCCTTAGTTTCTGGTGTTGTGTAGTGCACCCAGGTTTCGTCGATTGTGACAATTGAATCCAAAAATTCCTTGCCATTTTCTGCATAGCGCTCAAGGAACCGTTGGGCCGCTTGAACACCTTGCCATTTATGGCCTTTAGTGGGCTTTTTGGGGACCCACCTCGCAAAAATCAACGTGAAGTGCATCACTCACGCTCCCTGTAGTCCGGATTTAGCTCCATGTGACATTTTTCTATTCCCTAACAGGAAGAAAGATCTCCGTGGGAGGCATTATCCATCATCAGAAGCAGTGGTTCAGCTGCAGAGGCGATTTTGAAGGATCTCTCAAAACATGGTTTGCAGCGTCTCTTTGAAGACTGGCAGAAACGCTGGGACAATTGCATCACATTCAGGGGAGACTATTTTGAGAAGGACCATCAAAATTATGAGGATGAGTAAAGGTATGTTATCAAAAAAAATTGTGATCATTCTTTATTGAACAGCTCTCAGGCATCAATGCAGTTCAGCTAAATGACTATCCTCAAACACTGGTTGCGGGTGGTGAGAAAGCTGTCACAGTAGAAGAGGTCGAAGACTGACTTGATGGAGATGAAAGCTATCACATCATAACTCACGAAGGAGTTGTAAAAAGTATAAGGAATACAAGGGACAATAGTAGCGAATGTGAGGCTGAGAATGTGAATTTCGAAAAGTCGAAAGTGAAATTAAGTGAGGTTTAACAACATCTGAATAATTTGGCAATGAACGTTGTCGAGACAATTGACAGTAAACAGATTTCTGCATACGACAATCATATGAGGGGTCTTCGTGGTATTGTGAAAGAGATGTGTGATAAATCACAAAAGAAAAAAGAAAGAATGTCTAAAGTCACGC
This sequence comes from Mantis religiosa, assembly GCA_030765055.1. Taxonomy (NCBI): domain Eukaryota; kingdom Metazoa; phylum Arthropoda; class Insecta; order Mantodea; family Mantidae; genus Mantis; species Mantis religiosa. The sequence continues at coordinate 41,879,937 of CM060949.1, read as the reverse complement.
TGCTTGAACCGTTACCATGGATTTATCTTTGTTAACAGAAACCTCTCAGATAACGCACTGATTGTTCTTGTAAGAGTGAGAGGGAACCTGCCGCCGCTTGTCGGCCCTGTGCAAAGCACCAATGAACGCATCTCTTCAGCCAATGAAATTCGCAGGAATCACAGATGACAGAAAGATGTTCACTCCGCGTTATCTGAGAGGTATCTTCTACGAAGGATAAATCAGTGGTAACCATTCGAGCAGGGGTTATAATTAAAATCAGGTGGCCCTATTGCATCTTACATATTCTAATTTCGTTCAATTTATCTCTGTGGTGTTCATTTTATTTAATCCAGGCCTTTGATTATCCGCACAACATTAAGCACTAATTAGACCGGATTAACTAGGTTCTACTAAATTATAAATAGTACAGTTCTAAAGACAATTTAAAGAAATATGGGACAGTTATATTGTCACAAGTGACTGTTTTAATTAACACAATGCTATTTCAGTTGAGTTCAATAGTACGTGTGACGTCACTCCCACCACTCCACCTCCCGTTGGATAGTAAGGTGGTGTAAGTGGATTTCTCGCTACCTTCGTGTGCAGGTCTTCGACCTGGTAGGGCGGAATGCCTTGACTATTTAGGGTATGGATCCAAGGGCCATTATTTTATACTTATTTAGTTTAGTAAATATACTTAGTAAGTGAATTGTAGTTGTAGTAATTATTACCCATACCTTTTTGTAGAAATGAAAAGAAAGCAACCTCTCACAAAGCATGGAAATTCTACCTATCGAGCTACTCTCCCCGTGTACGATCAGGCCATGTGTTCCCTATAATTTAACATCCGTAGTTAGGTCATCACAATATTCAGTGCCCGCCTCGGTAGCGTAGATGGCAGCATGTCTGCCTCACGTTCAAGAGGTCCAGAGTTCGATTCTCCGTCAGGGTGGATTATTTACTGGGGATTTCCCTTATACTGCAAGGCGAATACCGGGTAACTCTAAGCTCCAATGACCCCGGACTCATTTGAGCATCATTTCACCAATTTCATTCACCGTCCGATATGACTTAACGTTGGAGGACATAAATTGCAATATATATAGTAACTACTGACAAATTTTCTAAGTTAGCATTACTACAAACGTGATAGTGATGGCAGTATCGATCGTTATAAATGGGTTACAAGTATGGATTGTAAGAAATAATGCGTACATGCAGTAAGTTTATCTGTCATTTGTTTGACAAAATAAAAGATGAAGTGACAATGAATGCTTTATCAACCCTATCGAATGAGTAATTGTCGAATAGTGTTACTGTAGTTCTAATGGGCCCTATACTTCAAAACTGGGCGTAGGAGTGCGCTTTGTGGCGATCGTTAGTTTAAAGGTTCCTATTGGAGCTACTTCAGCAGGTATGCCAAAAGACGGGAAGGAAATACATGAGGCAGTAAATTAATAGGCGAGTGATGTAGCATGTATAATGCATATCGCATATTTTAGTCTCAAAAGGGGTAGGTAGGAGATGTGCATAAGCCATTAAGACGTAGAGCACACAGCCGCGAAAGAACTAGGTCCTGTAGGTTGGAGATTTATTACGGAGGCTAAGACTAGGTTGCGTGTGGACTTATTGTTAATGCTGAGTCGAGGCCTGTACTGGCTCGTGGCTCGGCCAGGTTTACCGAAAAGTTTAGGTCAATTTTCAAGTGTGTTTGTGGGCTAGACGAGCTCGGGCTTGAAAACAAATTTTCGCTTTCAACACTTGCATCTTGTTTGCATTGAAAATGTCTTAAAACATATGATATTCTAATAAAATATTTAGAAAATTAGTCATTTAATTTGGTGCACTCATATGACTTTACCTATTCTTTTACAAAGTATATTTTTACAAACGCTTAATTATCCTATGAACTTCCTATTAATCGATATAAAAATGTACAGAAATAGCTTCATTAAATGGTACCTTGGAGACATACAAAGCAGGCTTTGATACATTTTAATTTTTTTAATAAACTGAGGAGGGTTTAAATTATTCTCTTAGTGTGAATTTCAGATAAATGCTGGTATTGAACGTTCCGCTATAGAGAGTAATCTAAAACTCAACATGATTAACCGATCAATTTTTTTTTTTTTCTGGTCCGGGATATTTAGCTGTCTGAAGGGACACAAATATCACAGAAAGCACTCACTCCTCGTAGCTGTTATAGTAGTAATGCTGTGCCCGTTTCAGTCCAATTAAGAATGCCAATTAATTTTATTGCGACAGAATGGCAGCAGCAATCTCCACTTCCTACATCCATCGACACCCACGATGTCCTAAATACAGTGTAGTAGTAGGGGTAAGTGTGTAAATAAGGCATTATCTTAACATGCTGCCTACTACATATAGATTTTCTGATGTCAGATACCAATATTTTAGCAATCTCGTTCTCATGGGTCCCTGGAGCTGAATGCGTCCCTCGAAATGCGTCACCAAAAGGGGAAAACGAGGAAGGAGCTTGAAATACTTATCTGCTCTGTTACTGGATCTGTTTACTACGAAATGAGGATATGAGAATGCATATGAGTCATCCATGCTGCCAGATATTTAATAGTTTCTGTGGCCGGAAATCCATCTACAAGAAGATCCATCGGAGGTGGAGTCCCTGAAGGCTGTGTGCTATCACCTAGCAGGATGGCTCAGACGATTTGGTCTGTGGCCCGTATTCGGGAGGCTCGAGTTTGATCCTTGTGGCCGACTTCGGTTTTTTTTCGGGGTCGCCAGGCGAATGCTGGGTAGGTTAATTACATCCCCCGAATCTCCTGTCCCTCCAATTAATCTTTTATTATCATTTCATATCATCTCTCATCTGGTGATCTCTTTCAGGGTAGAAGTGTCGGCGGGCGTCTCGGCGGTGCATGACAGGATGATATGCTCTGAGTAACACTACTTCCTGCTCCGGTAGGTCGGTTGCCGATTTCCGCTCACTGCTGGTACCATTTCGGGACTGCCAACCAGGGTTCTTCGGAGCTCGGCTGCTGGACTCGTTGCCATCCTGCTGTAGGGGGGGAGGGGTGAGCTCGTTGTCCTGGCCTGTCTTGGGAAGTCTGTAGGAGAGGGGATCCGTCCCCTTTAGCTGCCAAAGTGCGAGCGCTGCGGACCCTTAGCACTCGTATTACCTCTGACGTTACTAGAGGAACCTCGGGTCGAACATCTGAGCCCCTCCTTCGGGAGTTGTTCGGATTGGGATGACTTCGAGGGGGCAGTGTGTTTCCGATACCCGTGGGAATCGGGTACGTCTTCGGACGGGGTTGAGGGAAGCCATTAAGTTTCCGGGTACTAGCCTGCTAAGCTAGTAGAAGGTGTGCTAGATCACCAGGCGGCCCCACCGAGGTCATATCGGTAGTCTTCGCCTTTGGTGCTGGCGCGCGTAAGTGGCGTATCCACTTCCATCCCGTCTTGTGTCCATAGGACCAGATGGGGGGCTTGTTAGGTAACTAGGTCTTGCCCTACGGAAAGCCCCACGGAGGATGCCGTGCGCCCTTTAGGACAGCTCGGATACTCCCTGGTTGAAAGAGGCCCGGGTCTTGTTCCTACAGGTTCAATGCTAATGGGAGTAGAACCTCTGGACTCAACTGTCTTGGGAAGTCTCTCCTCCAAGTAAACTGTAGAGACCCTGCCCTCGATACTGTCGTGGTTCCTTGGGTCGGCCACCCTCTGTCTCCTTCAACTTATCCTTCCTCCTGGGGGTGCCCCCACTTGGGGGCATAGGAGCAATGGACCCAGCATGGTGGCCTACGTACCGAATCCCCTCCTTTATGATATCCCTATCCCTGTGTGCTATCCCCAACGCTCTTCAGTGTCTATGTGGCTGACCTTCCCAAGGAGTAGCATGCCAACATAGCACAATTTGCTGAAGATGTGTTGCTATTCTCTACAGATAAACACCCACGCAGGGCTTTCAACCCTATACAAAGACAGCTCCAGCTCATCCAAGAATGGTGCACGTTCTCGCGGTTGTCCATAAACTCGGAGAAACGCCAGGCAATCGTATTTACTAAGCGCCGCTTTCCCGCCAATCATCGCACATTTACATATACAGGGCGTAGGTTAGGGTGGGTAAAATCCAAGTACTTGTGAGTGACGCTGGATAAGGGTATAACTTTCCGGGAGCTTATTCGGGGCTAGTCTCATCAGACACGCGGAGCCTCGGCTTCGTTATACCTGGTGATGAGTTCCGGTACGCTGACACCCCTAAAGTTGCGCCTTTTTCAAGATTTAGTGCTTCATCTAATGCTCTATGCGTGTGAAGTCTGGGACAATGCTGCAGGCTCAAATCTGCTGCACCTTCAACGAGTGCAGAATAAATGCCTTCCGGCTATCTGTTCTGTCGTTCGAAGTTTTCCCGCAAGATACCTTTAAGAAACCTTCTCTCCGTTACGTAGAGGACGAAATCAGGTGCTGGGCCACCAAATTTTACGATCGTTTACCATTCCACCAGAGGGCCCTAGTTAGATCTCTTGAGGATTATCGTCCCAGTGATCGCCGTAAGTGGCATTACCGGCTTCCCCGCATGGCTTGCGGGCACTACCGGTAACCCTAAGGTACATCTACCAACCTCAAAATTAAACCACCCAAGAACTAGCCTGAAAAATCAAAGTTCTGTTTTCCTCTTTCTAAATGTTTAATCGCCATCAGTGGTGCACAAAGAATCGCTACACCTGGGTCAATCGATGAGAACCTTACGCTACTTCCGTTCTTTCTTCCTCCTAAAGTTCACCCGTCACCCTACAATCCCCTTATTCCTGTCATTAGCTGGTTAAGTCCGTTCAAGGACAGGTACACCAATAACGCACTTACAGGCTTTCCCTTACTTCGGAAACTGCAAGTAGACGAGGGTCTAAGCCTGCCAACAGCACGACGACGAACCATGCTGCCAGATCTAATGTCTGTTTCAGTAACTGCAATGATAGGTATTATGCATGGGTTAGCTATGTGACATCACTGTGAATTTAACATGAACCTAGCATGGGTGTGTTATGTGACAACACTGTGTATTTTAGATGAACCTAGCATATGGAAGGCGAAGATTAACACAGCAAAAGTGATTACGTTACACATTACACTGCCTTGCCTTCTTGTGTTGGGCAGACAGTACCTTAAAACGGAATAGGATTGCTTCACATCGGAGACAGCGTAGTACATAAGCTAATGTCGGCCTGCGTAACTTATTTTGTTGGATGTTGCCCTACTGATCGCAAAATTATGGGTTCAAACCCGGTACAGACAGAAGAGTATAAGTGTGATGAAAGGTGTCAGACTCACGTCAGTAGGTTTCTTCCTGCGGGATGAAATTCCAGTGTATCCACGGCGCTGATTTAATCTTGATTGACAGCGTCGTCACAAGTAACATAATTCTTATATTTTTCATGAGCTAATGATAATTAAGGATAACTCAATATTTATTTAAAACAAAATTTAGACTATCCGCCATATGGCACGTGTTCTTTAACCTATTTTCAGGCCTGGACTAAGGCTTGCTCCTGTTTTTTAAACGGGATGGACCCTAGGTTTCCTATACTTAGAAATTTCGGCGCATTCAGACCTCTGCAGTGACAGAAAGAGCAGCACGAGCTATGTCAGGTTCCTCACAGCATCACATACATATAGGTAATGTAGTCTCTATCTGGGAAGATTACATATACCCTGAGGTGCCGGCCCTCGTAGCCATGGTCGCTAAAGCGTATGTCTCTAGTGTTCCGCGGCGTAGAGGGTCGCGGGTTCGAGTCCCGCCTTGGGCATGGGTGTTTATGTGTATAGTGAATATTTGTGAAATTAGGAAAATAGATAAGAAAATAAACGGAAATAATGAAAAATCGGTTAAATAAGAAAAAAACATATCTATATACATAGATATATATTAAAAAATAAAAAAGGTAAACTATAAAATTGGAATGAACATAAGGTGGGGCTAGGCGTGGGTGTGCTGTGGCCTACTAGCCAATGCGGTGCGTGCAACGTTGTACAGTTAAACATGCATACGGGCTCGCTTTGCCGAAGCATGCGACTAATTTCTTTTCACGCTCTAAGGATACCAATTAAAGAATTATTTTGCTTTTGCCATGTTACATAGCTATTTTCTCTGAGCATTACTGTCCAAACCCCATGTTTCGGATATATGGAAAGAGATGGCGCCTAACTAGAAAGAAAAGAATTATCAACAGTCAGTGAAGAAAAGCACACACGTACTATGCTGCAGTTGTATTTTGTACAGTGCATTCAGCAAAGTGGTGATCTTTTAAGGGCGCACACGTGCTTTCCAAAGTTAGCAAATATACCGCTTAGCATGCCAGTACTGGTGCGCCTGGTAGTAACTGCGAAACAACTCATAAGATTTTACATAAATATGCTACAAATATTCTTGTTAATCAGCTAATTCCTTTTTCAAACAGATATAAATTAAATTCATTTTCGAAAGTGCAAAGTCCCTCAGTGTCGAGAAGTAATGTTACAAGCTTTTCACGTGAGTGCTCATTCTGTGACAAATATTGTTAAAGAAGGCAGTTTACCTAATTAGGAGAAGTTTCCATACTTAGATCTCCAGGGAAACATCGTGCTACCAACTTTGACAATTTTTAAAAGTGTGTTTCACTTAGAACAATTTATGATTTATATGACAAGGGTGAATATCCAACTGCCAAAATTCCGACCAATATAATGAGGGGTGGGGAATAGAATCCACGGATTCTGTATCTTCTATGCATAATATTCTGAAGTCTCTTAGGTTTAAATATAGGAGTACCAATGATTGTTTCTGCAAAACTAAAATTTCTGCGCACAATGTATAACATTAATATATGAGATTCATGTTGTAAAAATGCTTCATAAATACACATTTATATCTTCCGTATTTATTAAGTATTTTAATGAAACAAAAATTGGTTTAAAGTCCATTACAGGCAGTATACAAATATGACATCATTAAAATAGAAACGATATTCACAAATCATTGAAATGTCACTATTTTGTTTCACTGTAGCAAACGCCTTATTTTGCGGAACGCATCTAATTTGAATGATTTTGTTTTGTGTGCATATGAAGGATAGCTACGTAAGCGAACTGTTCTCCAATTCAAGGTTTTAAGGTTTAGATTATGCGATAATCACTGTATATGTTCTGACACATATGCTGAAAGATTAAGCAAACTTCTCTGTCAGTATTGTGTCAGTGTACATCTTAGTATCTGTATGATACTTGCTAGGTTAAGACAAACACAGACATATCTTTTATCTGTGACGCCCGCTTGCCGTGGAACTGGCAACACCAACAGAGTAGGGTAACCGTATTGACTCAGCCCATTTTCATTCATATTTTGTAGCTATTATAGTATTTTCCCATCCAAGTAGGTAAATTGGAACATAGTGTTTACACCTTACGGAAAATACTGCGAAAATTGTAAGTGAACTGGAAATTAATTGTTCTTCCACACTAATCGTGTGTAGGTAATATTCTGAATAACTGAGACTAAAAAATTCAATGCCATAGCCTAGATTATAACAACGATCTTCCGGTTCCCATCCGGTTGCTCTTAACCATTGAGCTACTAGCGCCAACATGCCAGGATGACTGACTCATATTTTTCGCTAGTAAACTACTAAGGGTTTTCATATACCACAAGACAACCACATTTTGTAGCGACTTACTGTACACCCACGACAAGAAGGCAAGCTAGAGGAGTGTGTAGTGTCATCTCTTTTGCTGTCTCAACGGTTTATATGCCCCTCTTCCGAGTATGACAGGGATTGAAGGTTCGTTTATAATACACCAGTATTGTCACATAATTCAACCATACATAATACCTATCGCTGCATTTGCTGCAACAAACATGAGATCTCGCAGCATGGGAGACTCAATGCACTCTCATACACTCATTTCCTAGTAAACAGATCCGTTACCGGAGCAGATAAACAGTTCAAGCTCCTCTACACTTCATAACCCTATAGCATTCTTGTCGTGGGCATAGAGTACTATGTTGTAAGTGGACTGACTGCATGCTCGCTTTCTGGGCATGTTTACTTCCAAAAGCATCTTTAATGACTTAATGCTTTGTTTTACGTCATTTTCTTTAAGAATGGAATTATATATTTAGCTTTAAAATAAGTAAACAATAAATAATAAATAAATTATTAAATATTACAATGTTGCACAATATTGTAAAATGTGCACGAAGCAAAAGTCCATCGTGGTTTGTTTCTTGCAACCATGAAGTCAGTGACACAGGAAGAGTAATGTTACAGCATGGGCTTAAAGCGCATTCCGTTACGATGACATGAGCATATTTTCAGACTGGTCCAGACGTCAATTCAGCGAGTCTGTTATGGACATCTCAGCTACTTGATCCTGGAAACAGTATCTGCCTCTCACTGGTCAGACTAGTACATTAGAAATCAGCAACCCTCCGGAGGCTCTGTGCAAAGCGACGTGCATTCGCTCTTTATTCTTTCCTGTAAAAATACATGTAACTTAAAACCGTCAAGAGCGCTATTTATAGTGAAGTAATAAACACTTCCAATCAGGAAGTTTCAGAACATATGGTTTGTCGGAAGCTATATTACATATTTCAAAGAACATTTTCCGTAACAGTATAGATGCCATTCTTTTAGTTTAAAGCTTTTAAAATGCACCGTCTTATATTCTGAACTGTTCTCTCAAACATGCAAATAAAGTGTTAAATTACCTATATTTCTCTACCTTTACTCACTGCTACTGTCTATTGTATGTTATTGTTGAGATGCATTTTGGAAACTATGTGGAAGCGAAGACATTCTTGAGGCTAATATTGGATGAAATCTAGAGATCGGAAACAAGCATATCACGAGACTTAGCTTATACATCCTTAGTACTACCAATATTAGATTATAGCGCTGCATGCTAGGATCCATATCGCGTAGGGCAGAAACTATCATAAGAGAGAGCTCAGAAAAGAGCAGCTAAATTCGCAGACCGAGGTAAACCAGTAGAAAATCATGCTACTTCTTGGGAAACATTATAAAATTAATTATTCTTTCACACTGGCCGTGTGTAGGCTAAATTGTGGAAACGTTGAGTCAGACTGAAAAATTCAATGCCATAGCCGGGATTTGAACCACGGATCTTCTGGTTTCCGTCCAGCCGCACTACCATTGTGCTACTATGGCCAACGTGCCGATATGACGTGGTTCAAATCCCGGCTATGGCATTGAATTTTTCAGTCTGACTCAACGTTTCCACAATTTAGCCTACACACGGCCAGTGTGAAAGAATAATTAATTTCCATTAATTAACCTAATAGTGGTTAACTATAAAGCCCGGGCCTTAAAGTGCTTACATGTAGTAAGTCGCCATTAAGGTGGTTGCTTCATGTGTTTATGAGAACTCCTAAGTGGTTTGCCTGGAAAATACGAGTCGGTTGGAGAATTTAATGTCATATCGGCACGTTGGCCATAGTAGCACAATGGTAGTGCGGCTGGACGGAAACCAGAAGATCCGTGGTTCAAATCCCGGCTATGGCATTGAATTTTTCAGTCTGACTCAACGTTTCCACAAACATTATAAAAGTTTATAAAATGAGCAAGACTATGGGCAATTGTTATACTATAAGTTTATAAGAGAGATTCCGCGTGGAAAGGTATAACGAAGCGGTTATAAACTCCATTATATTGGAGGCGAAATAACCATTGCGAGAAAATAAGAAATAGGTTACAGAAAACGGACATGGGGAAATTTCCCTTTGCAAACAGAACAGTTGATGACTGGAACAAAATACAGAATTACTGGATGCACAAGATCTCCAAAGTGCTATTCCACAACACACTTTACAATACAAAAGCCTTGAAGTCTGAAATATTATAGTTAGCCTCAATATACGTATTCATATGTGGTGTTGGCAGAAATCTTGCCCATTGCACCTACAAAAGAGTAAGCCCCTTTAACATATCTATCACACTGCGGTACACCGTGAAGCAAGGCTAAATGCTCAGCTTAATTTGCATGCCATGAGGGACACAAGCTGTAGCCCATCTAATGAACAGCCAGTCCCCTTTCATTACTCGAGTTCGATTTTTTACACAACCCCATGGTTAATGTAACGTTTCCGCGAAAAGATTAATATTCGTGAGAACCTTACTCATGTAGTCTTTTTTTGAAAGACTGTTGATCAATATCAAAAGCCTGTACACATCTCCCTCTTAATTAATTAACGAACTAAGAGAGAAAACCTGGTACGATGGTGAGGGAAGTTGGTTTCCATTTTGCATGGCGCTGCCTAGCTCTGCGTTTAAATGATTCACAGCGAATATGTGAGGGGTAATCAAGCCACACTGAATGCAATATTTAAAACTTACGCCCACACGCTGTGCACAGTGAGCTAATCCGGTTTGTTCAGGCGTGCCCGAGATAAAAAAGGAGTAACTCTAGAGAACTTCCGATGTAGAGATGCAGGGTAAAAAGGAAGCCAGGATCTATCTTCCTGAACATAAATCTTCTTTTACATTTATTCTAACCAAACAGGTGTCAGAGCTTCGAAGATAGCTAGGTGTTCACTGAATGTAGTACGTAACTGTAACCGGTTTCCGTCGGCCCGGTTAGAGCGTGTCCGGTTGGCAGGTATCCGGCCGTATAAATTCGAGCATCAATTATTCTTATTTTCAACCTGTGAACCAACGAAATAATGTGGTGGAGTTTTAGGGGCGGGGGTTGCGCGACTATAAATTCCAGTGAAGGACTATACGTAGTAGTGATGTAAAGTGCATTTAATCATTGAATAAAGATGGACTAATGGTTTATCGGGAAAAACATGAGTCAGTAGGAGAATTTAATGTCATGTTGGCACGTTGGCCATAGTAGCTCAATGGTTTAGAGCGACTGGACGGAAACCAGTGGTTCAAATCCCGGTTATGGCATTGAGTTTGTCAGTCTAGCTCCACCCTTCCATAATTAGTACTTGTTTACTTATATTAAAGTTGCACTACGACTCCAGGTAAGAAAGCAGAATGACTCTGTGGCAGCAAAAGCTTCTCATTCGGAATATCCTTGGTTCAAAACCAGTAAGAACTTGGTTTGATTTCTTTAACTTTAGGTTTTCCTACTTCTTCATAGCTCGCAAATTCGTAAGGCGCCCTTAGTCAGAAGTAGACATACAACAATATCTAGACAATCTACTTAACTATCCAAATGTTTTACATCGCTCATCTGGGTTACACACACACAGTTGAGTCCAGAGGTTCTACCCCATTAGTCCTGAACCCGTAGGAACTGGACCCGGGCCTCTTAAAACCAGGGAGTTATCCGAGCTGTCCCAAAGGGTGCTCGGCGTCCTCCGTGGGGCTTTCCATAGGGCAAGACCTTGTTACCTAACAAGCCCCCCCATCTGGTCCAATGGACTCAAGACGGGATGGAAGTGGATACGCCACTTACGCGCACCAACACCAAAGGTGAAGACTACCGAAAACCTCGGTGGGGCCGCCTGGTGATCTAGCATACCTTCTACTATAATGGGTGCATTATAAGTTGGTGATTGGCGTTTTGCCTCCACGTGCTGTTCAGCTGCGAAAACAAGGAGAGGAGATAAACACGTCACTGACACGTCATTGCCGTCACCTAGCAACCAGAAATCCACCAATCAAAAGTAAACTGTTGCCATAGCAACCCGAGCCGCTTATCCTATGTTGCCAACTCTATCGCACTACATCACGTGCTTTATGCATGACGCTATTCTATCGGCATGTTGAGGTTTACAGTAAACAGACACTGCTCCTATTGTTGCTTCGCTTATGAATCAGTAGTATCACAATACCGTCGTCGTTCGTTGCCCTTTATTATGATACGGTATGCGTTGTTGGAAGGGAACAGGTGTGGATTTAGTTTCAAGGAATAGCTTATGACGTTTTCTGGGTCAATGACCAACCTTTACAGTTTAGTGACCAACCCTTACTTAGGGTATTTTTCCCTGTCATCACTGCCAAACTAAGAGTGTACTGCTTCAGGTAGTGAATGTTTCACAGAGTGTAAACAGCTTTACATTTTCGCAATATAATTCGTGTGTTTCAGTGATCAACTTAAACGTTTCTGTGATCAACTTTCATATTTAGCTAATAATCGTTACTCATGGCTACCGCAAACACTTGTGCTACAGAAACAGACAGAAAGAAGCTATCTGCGAAGACCACAAAAATGTTTTTGGGCACGGAATCCCAATTAAAGGACAAGCAAGGGAAATTGTATGTTCCGTAAGAAAATATTTTGAGGATGAAAGAGACAATGGGAGTCCAATAATTCCCGTTTCAAAAGTACTGGACAGAACCTCAGCTGCTGTTGGTGTAAGTAAGAATACCATAGAGTAGGGAAAGAGAAATACGCTAGTGAAGAAAATCAGGCATGTACATCGCGGTTACAAACTCGTATGCTCTACTTAGGTAACTGCTCACTTAAACGTGTAGACAGTCTTACGGCAATCTTACGATTAATACTGCAGTATGCAAATTTCTAGGAATATGTGCGTGTGCATTACTGCAACTGACTGCAACCGAACTTCCACCTCCCCTCTACCCGTCACCTTCATTGCCTAGCACGTGGAGAGGGACGGTTAAGTGGCAACGCTGCTATCCCCTCTCTTTCCCCACTCCCTCAACCGTCAATCACCAACTTATAATGCGCCCATAATAGCTTTGCAGGCTAGTACCCGGGAGAATTAATGGCTTCCCTCAACCCCGTCCGAAGACGTACCCGATTCCCACGGGTATCGGGAACACACTGCCCCCTCGAGGCCATCCCAATCCGAACAACTCCCGAAGGAGGGGCTCAGATGTTCGGCCCGAGGTTCCTCTAGTAACGTCAGAGGTACCACGAGTGCTAAGGGTCCGCAGCGCCCGCACCATGGCAGCTGAAGGGGACGGATCCCCTCCACTACGGGAGTTACACACACACACACACACACACACACACACACACACACACACACACACACACACAAAACCTCACACAGCCCTCAAGTCCTTGCGCCAATTTAAGGCCAAGGCGGCCCCGGGGAAAGAGGTTCTTCCGTGAGTGGAACAGGCTCGCACCTGCAATTGTAGACAGGCAACCCGCCGAGTGCGCACTCTGGAAATTCGACCAAGCTGATACTACATGGCAAAGCGAGAAAGCATATCGGGAAAAATTCGCAACACAGAAATGTTTACCTGAACTTACCGCACACATACGGTGAGTCCAGTGTATGTATAGTCTGTTCAGATACAATCATGTCTTCTGGACAGCAATTTGTCATACATTGGCAGGCGCGAGAAAACATATCATATAGACACGTGTACCTTCCAGTCGCTCTATTTATGTTTCGTAACTTACTGTACATCAACTTACTAATATTTTACTCTTCTAATCGACCATATAAGACATGATAAGAGACGATCACAGCACTGGTCATATGAAGGTCAATACGCCTCAATGCTCTGTCGAGTAAAACATGGACTACGAGAAGGCTCACACACTTTAACGATGCCAAGAGGCAGATAATATCATCTGACCATTAAAGACAATGCCATTAATCCAAATTATACATACATTCAGGTATAGAACGTTCAAGAGGTCGCGAGTTCTCATCTCGGTCAGGGTGAGTGATCTAAATAAGGTTTTCCGGAATTTTCCCTTAGCCTAAAAGCGAATGTTGGGTAACTCTAAGCTCCATGGACCCTGGGCTCATGTGAGCATCATTTCACCAATTTCATTCATAATCCGATATAACTCAACGTTGGAGGACGTAAATTAAAAAAAATGGTTTTAAGGTATATTAGTTGATCTTAAGATCACCGACATTAGTGCAAGTAATACTTGTAGCGACAAACATATAATCTTAAGACGCAGCTCTACGGCGTGATTAGTTACCCAAAATCTTCCTAACAAATGACACCTGGAATTCTGCTTAAAACCACCCAAAATAGCCAGCGGGTTAGGCTGGGCTTCGAATCAAGTCTGTATCCCTGCACCAAAAACCCACTCGGCTGAATCGCATTGTGTGACAGCTATGATTACTTCCTGGAATGCGCGGCTGCTTTAAGCGGTACCGCAGCACATTTCTCCTTCCCAATCTGGTGGAGGTTTTTTAGTGGAGTAGTACCCCAGAGGTGACAATTATTTTCTAATAAACCATGTCCTTCATGTAATTGTAATTCCTGATGCTAATAATACTGTAGTAATTTTATTTTAAACCATTTAGTATATATTGTTGAATGAGAAATTGTGAGATTAAATTCTAAAATCGTAATGAGAAAGGTAAACGGGAAGATCTAATAGGATCAAATCCACATTCGAATGGCGATCTTTTTTCTTGGTCATCAATTTTCTTTTTTTGAGTGAATGAAATGGGTGAAATGATGCTCAAATGTGTCCAGGCTCCATGGAGCTTAGAGTTACCCGACATTTGTCTTTAAGCACAAGGGAAAACCCTGGAAAAGAACTTACCCAGGTTACACGCACTGACCGAGATTCGAACTCGGGACCTCTTGAACGTGAGGCAGACACGCTACCATCTACGCTACCAAGGTGGGCGGGAAGGTAGAGAGTAACGTATCTAACATAACCGCAAAACCCGCATATTTTTAGCACAAGTAGTTTTCCTAATACAAATAAATAAACACTATTATATTATAACAATGCATCACGATGTAAGCATTGTAATGAATATCAAAATTGGTTGGCGTATATGCGTGTACGTATATTTTTAATTACCCAGAACTGAAACGTAAATGTCTGACATGACGTGATAAAAGAATTAATTTGAATAAGCCAAGGTGTTTGTTAAAGTCAAGCGAGAAGAAACAATACACTTCCTGCTGGCTTGTAGAATCGTGCATCGGCAGAACGTCACTTGTCACACTATGTTTATGAACCGCACGCAGTCTCTATTTACTCTAGAGAGTTCAAAGCAGTATTATTCAGTTGTTCTTCCGTTTAAAAACCTGGGAAAGTGTATCAGCTGGATCAACTTGCAATTGAAATGAAACACGAGGTATTATAAACCACCATCCCCCTTACCACTGCCAGAACAATCCCACTGAGTTAATTTGGGCTCAAATTATATTGCAAACAGAAATAATACTTCTAAAATGACTGACGCTGAACTATTTATTCACCAATTAGATGATAAGGTTGCACAAGTCTGGGAAAACTGCATGAGACATGCGGAAAAACTACAAGCACACTGCTTTATGAAAGAAATAGCACGTGACGAGATTTTGGAGCCTATCATCATAAACTTGCAACACTTAGACGATGAAGACAGTGACAGTGATGAACTGCCCTTAACAGAAGTGACATTCATAGCTAAATGGTTGCGCTACTGGCAGTTTCCTTGGATTAGAAAAATCGATAATTCATAAATTCGTAAATTGCGATTGTGATTTGAACTGCATTATTATACAGTTGGAAAATTCAATTTGCGTTCCCTTACGTCTAGCGCCAAGAAGATTCGCAAGTGTGCGATAGAGAGGGAAAGAAAAAATAGTGGGGGTAACGAGGTGTCAATGCTGAGGGCTTAAACGTATCCGATTCGCTACAAGTCAGAACTCTTCCCATTTGAAACACACATTAAGTGTTTGCAGCTAAGTAATTTTATTGGCATTGCTAACTTATTTTGTATTGAAACTAGAAATAGGAGCAACTATATCGATTATCGAAGTATCGGGTATCGTGGAAAAATCGTGTATCGATATCGAGAATCGATATTGGGAAAAACTGGAATCGACTCATCTCTTATGTGCCCATTCCTTTCCTTTTGTAGCAATCTTTAAGCTATAGTTCAGGCTAAATCATTCTAGCCTGATTTTTTAATTATCATTCATGTGTATGAATGATTAAAATGTATTATTTTTAGATGGAAATCTTAAATTACTGACGCTGTAGAGGGAGAATCACTAATATGTCCTGTCTATGAGACCGCATGCTAAAGACACATGTTTCCTTTTCACACTCGGTCGGTGCTACATTTTTCTCTAATTAAAACGTCCACCTACCAGCAGCACAGCATGCATAAGCAGAGAATCTTCAAGTGACACTGCCAGCTGATGGAACTGCGAGCACAGCCCAAGTCATGCGGTTGTCATATATTAGTTAGAACAGATGCAAGCATACACCAATTTGAAATGTTGCTGCATTCTTTACAAAATGTTTAACTGTGACAGATACCTAGTTGATATTTGTGGTACCAAATGACAAATTGGGAATATTATCAAGGACATTTTTCGACCTTTAAAATATTTATTACATTTGCGTTATTTTAGGTAATTGATGGAAATTAATCATTTATTCACACTAGCCGTATATAGGCTAAGATTTTTTATGCATAGAGTCAACAGTTTGAGTCCAGAAGTTCTACTCCCATTAGTCTTGAACCCGTAGGAGCAAGACCCGGGCTTATTTCAACCAGGGAGTTATCCGAGCTGTCCCAAAGGGCGCTCGGCGTCCTCCGTGGAACTTTCCATATGGCAAGACCTGGGTACCTAACAAGGCCCCCATCTGGTCCTAGGACACAAGACGGGATGGAAGTGGATACGCCACTTACGCGCGCCAAAACCAAAGGTGAAGGCTATCGATATGACCTCCGTGGGGTCGCCTGGTGATCTAGCACACCTTCTACTAGCTTTGCAGGCTAGTAACTGGGAGAATTAATGGCTACCCTCAACCCCGTCCTTAGACGTACCCGATTCCCACGGGTATTGGAAACCACTGCCCCCTCGAGACCATCCCAATCCGAACAACTCCCGAAGGAGGGGCTCAGATGTTCGGCCCGAGGTTTCTCTAGTAACGTCAGAGGTACCACGAGTGCTAAGGATCCGCAACGCCCGCACCACGGCAGCTGAAGAGGACGGATCCCCTCCCCTACGGAATGATAGAGTCAACATGAAAAATTCAATGCCATGGCCGGGATTTGAATCACGCTTCTCCTGATTTCCGTCCAGTCGCTCTAAACCTTTGAGCTACCATGTCCAACGTGCCGTACTGACATTAAATTCTCCATTTGACTCGTATATTTCCCCGGTAGACCACTAGGGGCTCTCACATCCGAGATACACCGTTTGTGGCGTATCGTAAGTACTTGATTCCCAGGCTTCATCATTTAACTCTTATTATTTTAGTTCATTGATGGAAATTAATCATTTCTTCACACTAGCACTATATAGGCTAAATTTTCTGATGGATAGTGTCAACATGAAAAATTCAATACCATGGCCGAGATTTGAACTACGGAACTCCTGGTTTCCGTCCAGTCGCTCTTAACCTTTGAGCTACCATGGCCAATGTGTCGTCCTGACATTAAATTCTCCATTTGCGCTACATTTGCGTTGGTCTCTCGACCCACTATTCTCCAAAGTACTCTTTAAAAATTATTATTCTTGTAGTTTTCCTCACGTTATTCCAGAAACACATTTGTACAAATGGTTATATTACAAATTCAATTGCGGTTACAGCAGACTTAAAGCAATAAATCTTTCAAAAAGGAAGAAGTATATGGGGGGAGAAGCTGTAGTGCGGCCACTTCAATAGAATTCACATTTTATTCTACTTCCAGGCTCTGATGGGATACGGAATAAAGTTGACTAGAGACAATTTGTGAATACAAAGACGGGGTTCCATTTAGGAACAACATGTGTATACTTTTAGGGACACAGATCATCATTGTACTTAAGGGCACTGGGAGATCGATAGGTTTCAAAAAAATCCATTTTTTGTTTTTAATATTAATAAATTATATAATTCTTCAGCGTTAAAGTGATATGTATAACATAGATTGTCAGCTGGTATTAAAGTCCTTTAATTCGGCAATTTAAACATGGCGGCGTAAAGATACGCCCACTTCCTGAGAATGGTGCTTAATCTTTGATCGTGATTTCCCAAAACCTTGATTTTTCATACTTTACGTGCACGTTTCTTAAAAACTATAAAAGATATTGAGACAAAATTTGTAGTGGTTATTTGTCAATGCTCCTTGAACACATTCGGCTAACAGATATATTCATGTGGCTTATAAAATGGATGAAAAAAAAACAGTCCTTGAAAATATTATCTTTTTTTACTCAAAACTAATTAATGTTTAATGTACGCAGTATAAACTATATGTGATTTTTATTTAGCCGATATTATAAAACAGTATCTTAGGTTATTTAGAATAAAACTTGGTGCATGTAGCTTTATATTCCTACAAGTAAAGTGCACCTGAAATATAGGGTGCAATATTTTTCTCAGGACACACGGTGTGATTTATGCCCCTTTTGCATGGACCTATGTGAACATAATTTAAATATTATACAGTAGTTAAATGCACACATCCTTATAAAGAAATCATACGGAATTTTAATTTCTGATAATGTTCAGATTTCTATATATTAAAATTTTATTATTGGTAAAAATTAGTCTTGTCTGGGTAAAAATAAGCTCCCAGTGGCCTTAATGTAGATAGACGAATCTTCCGGGTTCAGGAGCCATGGTCTGCTGGAGTTGGAAGATCCAGACGCTTCGTTCACGTTTGCAGTGAATGTCATCAGTGATGACGTGGTCTGAGTCTTCTGGGTAAAGCTTCAGTCACAACCATGTACAGAGAATGTCTACTATAACTGACAGACCTCCAAGAACAGGAAGAGGAAGACTGGCAGTAAGTTGGGAAAAATATATACACAAGAACTAGTAAATGGAAACTCCTCCCGTTGTACGTAGAAGCCGAGAATGGCTAACTTGTAACAGGAAGTACCGAAGAGGAAAAGGAAGAAACCATTGACTGTTAAGATAGGTATAAAGTTTATTAAAACCTTGCTCGAATATTAACGCAACATACGATCCCGTGTATTTTAGTTACAATGCACTTATTCATACATTTCTTTAATTTCAGTAGAATAAATGGCATTGTTCAATGACCTTACATTTAATAGCTGAACAGTAATAAATAGTGTGAAAACGTAGACTCAGACTGAAAAATTCAATGCCATAGCCTGGATTTGAACCACGGATCTTCTGGTCTCCGTCCAGCCGCTCTAACCACTGAGCTACTATGGTCAACGTGCAGATATGACATTATATGCTCCAACTAACTCGTATTTTTCCCGGTAAACCACTTAGGAGTTCTCTTATACACATGAGACAACTGCCTTAACGGTGACTTACAACATATAAGTACTTTAAGCCCCGGGCTTAATATTTCGGACCACTATTAGGTCAATTAATAGAAATTAATTGTTCTTGCACACTGGCCGTGTGTAGGCTAAATTGTGGAAACGTAGAGTCAGACTGAAAAATTCAATGCCATAGCCCGGATTTGAACCACGGATATTCTGGTATCCGTCCAGCCGCTCTAATCACTGAGCTACTATGGCGAACGTGCCGATATGACACTATATTCTCCAAATAACTCGTATTTGTCACGGTAAACCATTTAGGAGTTCTCATAAACACATGAGACAACTATTTTAATGGCGACTTACAACATGTAAGTACTTTAAGGCCCGGGCTTTATAGTTAACTACTATTAGGTCAATTAATGCAAATTAATTGTTATTTCACACTGGCCGTGTGTAGGCTAAATTGTGGAAACGTAGAGTCAGACTGAAAAATTCAATGGCATAGCCGGGTTATGAACCACGGATCTTCTAGTCTCCGTCCAGCCGCATTGAGCTACTATAGCCAACGTGCCCATATGACATTAAATTCTGCAACTGACTCGTATTTTTCCCGGTAAACCACTTAGGAGTTCTCATAAACACATGAGACAACTACCTTAATGGCGACTTACTACATGTAAGTGCTTTAAGGCCCGGGCTTTATAGTTAACCACTATGAGGTCAATTAATAGAAATTAATTGTTCTTTCACGCTGGCCGTGTGTAGGCTAAATTGTGGAAACGTTGGTCATAGTAGCTCAATGGTTAGAGCGGCTGGACGTAGACCAGAAGATCCGTGGTTCAAATCCCGGCTATGGCATTGAATTTTTCAGTCTGACTCTACGTTTCCACAATTTAGCCTACACACGGCCAGTGTGAAAGAACAATTAATTTCCAATAATAAATAATGTTAAGTCATCCCAAACTTGTCCCTATTAGGGGGAGAGATCAGCACGTACACATTCGCAACGTCTGAGAATTGTGCATATAAATTCAAGAAATTGGCATATTAGTCCACTTTGCAAAGTACTTTGAAAGCGTTTTGAAATAAAATCTTCTTAAAACACAAGAGTTCATAGGAGCAGAAACACAAGAACAAACGGAAAATGAAGTAAATCTTAAAAATCTATTCTCAATCTACAAATGTCGTAATCTCGCGTAATTGGATTCTGTCAGAGTGGACGTTAATAAAAGTTGATAAAAGTTGCTCTGGTAAGAGAAAGAACAGACAAGGGAAAGTGACCTAATTTCCGTCTGAGGAGTACAGCGGGGAAGGCAAATTTGCAGCATTTTCTGCTCTACAACAAAAGGGTATTAAATCTTGCAGTCGTTAAGTAGCTGTGTGGTTTACTAACTGCTGCATTACATCGATGTTCAACTGAATTAGCGGCATCCTTTTACTGTGATAAACAAACGAACATAATGGGATGAGTAAAGGATGTGTCGGGCCTTTGAAGAGAGCTGTCTTCTTGGGTTTGTCCCAAACATAGTCTACGTGATTGAACTGTAAACTATTTATATCCCCTTCAGAACTCTTTAAGCTAAACGAGTTTATTCTCCTGACATACAAGAATATGATATAAGATGGTCAGGTTTCCGTACACTTTCTCAAGTGTCACTGCTGCTATTTTATTTCTGACTTTCTTTTATTTTGTTTCTATTGGCTTTAAGCCCAGACAATACTTTACTCGCGAACAAATGACGATACTCCTTCAAATTTACTGTTGTTTTATTGTGGTGTTTCTACGAGTCTTTGACGTGCATCTCACAACCTGCAGTTAACTACCACCAACTGAGCCTATCTGGTGTTTAGAGCCTCAGAAATACCTTCACACTATATATCGTATGTCTTGTACATGGTGGTATCATTCTTTAAAAATATGATAGAGAGTTTGTGTTGATATGTGCTTATTAATTCTTCTATGAGTAGTGAACATCCAGATTTTCACATTTTACCCAGCTTTTCTTGACCTTCCAAATACCTTGATAGTCGGAGTCAGCATTTTTGGACTTAAACCACTCTTCTACTTCATCAATGACGTCATTTGTGTTTTCAAGTCGACGACGACGTAACGGATTCCTCGTTTCTGGGAACAGAAAGGTCAGTTGGTGCAAGATTGGGCAATTAAGATGAATCTTGCAATATCTCAAAGCCATATTCCCTTGTTTTATCAACTGGAGCATGAGATGAAAGAACTGGAGGATTGTCAGACGGAAGAATGCCCTTGGAGAACATAACCCCTCATTTCTTAATCAGAGCTGCCCGTAACTTTTCTAGAAGATTGATGTAGTGTCTGCCACTGATGGTATGAACTTTCTCCACAACATTCTCAGGAAATTAAAATCATGACCTTTTTCACCTCTGCATTTTGGGAGGGGGGAATCATGCTTCCATTCCGCGCTCATGTATTTTGTCTCTGGATCATGCTGATAGATCGATTATTCATCCATGGTAACCACACGATTAAGAAAGGCATCTTTACCCTGTTCCAAGAGCATCAACATCTGTCTTGAAAGGTCACGCCGTGTTTGCTTTTGGAAATGTGTAGGGAACAAGGAACTCACCTTGCAAAGACCTTAGACACGTGCAGTTCGTCATTAATAGCTTAAGCAAAATTTCCATAACTAAGATGAGTCGTATACACGAGTATGTGGATAATTGCTTGTCTGTCTTCTAGGATGAAACGCGCCACTTTCTTCACTTTGACAACACCATTTGTCAATGATGGTATACCAGCTATTGGCTCGTCTGTCAGGGACATGTGATCAGTTTGAAAATTCGTTTTCCACCTAACAATAGTGTCATAAGATTGGCAATCTTTGCCATAAGCAGACATCATCTCAACATGGATTTCCTGGGAAAAGTTTCCCTACAAGTGCACTAACTTGATCACACCAAGGGCCTCAGTTTTCTTCTTCTTACACCTTTGTCGCTTATAACACTTATTGTTACAAACGAAAAGGACACAATTAACCAAAATTTCCAACACTGTGCTCCGAGGGATTAGTGATGACACTAAACAAATTTTCTCACTTGCATAAAAGCTATCACGCGATAGTTAAACCTTTACAATAATCCCTTGTATTTATTGATCATACACCTGAAATCGCCGTTTTCATTTAAATTTTACCTTCTATTTCAACTAAAAGAAGTGTTCTATCCCCAAATATTTTTGGTACATTTTACCGCAAATAAGTTCTGAAGCCCCTGAATATGTTCTGAAGCCCCTTTTTAGAAAAGGCCCGTGAGTGTAAACAGCATAAAACAAAAGAGAAAATCTGAACTCAAACCAAATTTTGTATAATGTCCAATATATTCCAAAGTTTCCACATGAAAAACTTCAAAATTTTCTAGCACCAGACATACTCGTACAAGTAAAACGTGCGTCTTGAATGTTATGAGATCGGTCTGTAAAGCACTCACTTGGAATTTTGTGTAACTGGCAAACGGTAAGAGATAAGTGAAAATATATTACATACCGTAATGTGGAGATGTATAATGTTTAACGCCCGCTTTTACTAAATATGGCACCGCAGGCGTGACACTGATGGTAGATGAGATGAAGATGGAGCATCGGTGGAATGAGATGGCGGGGGAAACCGAAGGTCTCGGAGAAAACCCGTCCCAGCGCCGTGTTGTCCACAACAAATCTCACTTTGCGGTCACCTGGGATCGAACTCGGGCCGCCATGGTTAGAGCCAAGCGGTTTAACCACTGAGCCACGGCGCGGCCCCGTAATGTGGATTTTCGGCATTGCAACATCTGAAGTGTGAGCCCGAACGTTGTCTAGGTGAAACAGGATTTCCTTGTTCTGCAAATGTAGTCGTTTTTCCGCAAGTTCTGCCTTCAGCTTGATAAGTAAGGATGCGCAGTATGCTCGTGTAATCGTTTTCTCCTTTTTGAACATAATCGGTTAAAATAACTCCATGACTATCTCAAAAGACAGTCGCTATCACTTTCCCAGCCGAAAAAACTGTTTTTGCTTTTTGCGAGTCGGTTCTCCCCTTGAAGTCCACTATTTGTATTGTATATTTGTTTCGGGCGCATAATTGTGTATGCAATTTTCATCTGCAGTAATTAATCGGTGCGAAAACACAGATTTATTGCGCCTAAACTGAACCAACAGAGCGTTGGAAATGTTCATTCGAACACGTTTTTGGTCTAACGTGAGAAAACGCGGCACCCAACGCGCGGTCAGCATTCTGATGTCTAAATTTTGATTTAATATGTGAAAAACATATGTGACAAACATTCTTTTGACATGTTCATAGCCTCTGCTATTTCTCTCACTTTAATTCGGCGGTCGTCTAGCACCATTTGGTGACCTTTAGCGATGTTTTCATCGGTAGTTGCAGTTTTTGTACGACCCGAACGTTCATCGTATCCCACGCTCTTACGGCCACGTTTTAATTCAGCTGTCCAAAATTTCAATGTGGTAAATGATGGTGCAGAGTCCCCATACACAGAATCCAACTCATCTTTGATTTGCGTAGGCGTAGTGTCTTTCAAAAGTAAATATTTAATGAAGGCTTGATATTAGATTTTACCCATTTTCATAAAGTCACATGAACTGACTGAAACGACTGTTACCTAACTGAGCGTCCAAAATGGCTGAAAATTTGGTAATTGTCAACAGATAATGAACCAAAATTACTAGCTTTTATTTACGAGTGCTGCCATCTTCATGTTAAGGTCGGAAACTTTTCAGACCACCCTCGTATGTTACAACTTTTCAGTAGCTTGTAATTTCTGTAATGCTCTGTTCCTATTCACTCTTTTTCAGTCCATGGAGAAGGGGGAAGTCTAAAGCCATATAAACCATTTACAAACACCTCACTCTCTAGTCGGTTTCATCTGTTACTCTTTTACCCACAACTAATATGAAATCAAACAATTGCAAATCTTCATTTCGAATAGCAGAAAGTAGAAAAATAAACTTTCGTAAGAATAGTTTGTAGCAGTTATGTAAAAATAAATGATAGTGACTAGCGAAATCCTTCGAATATTGCAAAAATGCCTTTTTTTTTAGATGGAATGAGACTGGAAAATCGAATTAAAACCTATCAGCGGCTCTTAAATTGTTCAGCTGATTCACATTATTTGTTCTTTCTTAGCAGCCATGTTCATATTCTCGTTTATATCATAATTCCATGTTCAAATTGGGACACTACATTATATCTATGCTCAGGTGAGGCGAATTGTTGCTACAGAAATGGAGTAAGAAACGTTCCTGATACAACCAGGTATAAGATTTTGAAAGTGCAACTAACCAAGTAAAGCAAGAGCTGTTCTGTGATATCACAGCTTCAGAGGAGAAGTGCGTTTACAGTGAACGCCTATCGACTTCAAGATAAGGCTGCAAATGGAACAATACATTGTCACGCAAAATGACGGGCGTAACATGTCGATCGAGCCGATCACTGTAATTCAACTGACATGCTGTGTTAAATCGTTCCTCCTGCTTTCAGTTGATCTGCATCTACCTTTCAGACAAGCGTTGTGTTGTACTGTGAACATCTTGGACAGCTGGTCCTTTGTAGTCACAATTACCTTACGGGAACGCAATGGTTACACTTACATCCAGTTCTACAAGGTGGTGAAAAAGTATATGGTTTCAGATGTATTGTGTTTATTTAGTTGTGCTTTCTGATTTCATGTTTTGTTTTCACCAACCAATAGCGGCGACACTTATGAAATAATTGAGCCATTTAAACTGTGTAGTGAGCATTAATTTTGTTTCAAAATTTAGGTTTCAAATGCTTGTTTCACCAATTGCTTTCTTTTCAAGTCTTGCAATAACTTAGCAGCTCTTCGTAAAACCATCTCATCCAATTTTCTTCTTTTTCAACATTAGGAAGAACTTATGAGCGAAGGAATTGATTTCGAATGCAAGGAACTACGTGGGCTGTTCAATAAAGAATGATCATAATTTTTGTACGGTCATAATTTCTCGCACTAAAATCCAAACTAATTATATTATGTTAGCTTAATGTGAAATAAACACGCCGTAGTAGTTTCATTGTTGGTACTCCTGGTTCCCGCCTGTGAGAATCCGGCAAGTTCAGACATGTTCAGTATTGCCTACCGCTGCAAAGGAGGTAACACGGAGTTAAAGTTGATGTTAGAGGAAGAGCCGGAGTATCTTTCAAATTTGATCACTGCTGATGAAACTTGGCTACATCATTTTGATCCTGAGAGCAAACAGGAAAGCTCAGTGTGGAAATATCCTTCATCACCAACCCACAAAAAGCAAAAGTGATTGCTTCTGCTGGGAAAGTTATGGTCAGCTCATTCTTTGATATTCATGGAATGGTTTGTCAGCATTTTGTACCTGCACACACATCAGTAACTGGACGGTACTACAGGGATGTCCTGAAAACATTGCAAGTCCAGATCAGGCGCAAAAGACTACATTTCCATGAAGCAGGCTGGGTAGTGCATCACGATAATGCGCGGCCGCATATTGCCAAAGTTGTTACTGAATATCTTGCAAAAAAAAATGTGAAGTGCATCCCTCACCTTCCCTATAGTCCGCATTTAGCACCATATGATTTTCTTCCATTCCCTAAATTGAAGAAACGCCTTTGTGTGAGGCATTACCTATTATCAGAAGCAGTGGTGAAGGCTGCGGAGGCAATTTTAAAGGATCTCTCAAAAATTATTTCCAGCATGTCTTTGAAGACTAGCGGAAACGCTGGGATAAATGCATCGCATTCAGGGGAGACTATTTTGAGAAGCATCATCTAAATTACGAGGATGAGTAAAGGTACATTGCCCCCCCCAAAAAAAAATTATCATTCTTTACACTCTTAATGTCACGTCTAATGTCTACTCTTTGATGACGCTTCTGTTATGGCCGCAATGCTGTTAAGCTATGTGATATTTTCTAATAATATGTCTAAATGTGTGTGTGGATAGTCGACACCTGACTAATATACTGTCGCGAATGCATTGTTGCGGCGAAGAGGCGCGGGGGACGAGTTCAAAGGGACGGACGATACAGTGCGGAGATAAAAGCTTACCGAAACGGTGGGGGTGAGGAGACAGATTTCTGAAGATTTCGTCTTTCTTCTGACGCCGTCCTGGTTGTTTGAGAACATTCCACGAACTTCTGGAATTGTGAGTAACAATGAGACAGTTGTTAATTGAACTCGCGTACGTGAACAGCTGTGTGAGCTGTGTTGTGGTCGTTGACCTTGCAAGTTGTATTGTGTATGTGACGTAATTCAGCGACTATAAAGGTTTAAAAAGGGTGTTTCTACGGAAATAAAGGGCAATTTTTGGTGATTTTAACCTGGACTTTTAATTTCACGAACCCACAAGGTCACAATATTTATTAGCGATGATAAACCTTGAAAAGAAACTTTGCTGAGTATTTCTGGCAAAGAATTAAGCTATTTCTGAATTTAGCTCTAGAAATTGTAAATATTGGAGTAGTATATCTTCTCTTTTGACGTATCAATACCTTTCAGGGTTTAAAATTACTGATTCTTGTAATAACAGTGAGTCGCTGAAATGATAATAGGGGAATCCTCTTGCAGTGACTGGCATTATCTGTAAACCGAAAACCTTCTTTAATCGCTATAGACGGCGCAAAATTGATAATAGTAACACTTCTGTAGACATGACAGAAAAACACAAATTTTATAAATACGCGCTCTGTTGTTAAAAGTTCCAGCTAGTTCATTACTTCAGAAAACTTCATACACCACATGCTGCCGAGCCTTTATTTCTTACTGCACCTACAAATCTATTTTTACCCTCTGACAGGATAAATTCTAAGAAACCTCTCCCATTTCGTATTTTCAAAATTTGTATTCACAACACTGACCTCCGAAGTCATGAATTCCAGTTATTAAAAACTTGAGCTAATGGAATTCCTGCTTGGTTCACTATATAAAGGACATTGCAAGTACAGTTCTTTTCGCTGATGACTTTAGTGTCCTGGTGACCAGTACAAATTTAAACGAGTGTATAATTAAAAGTAATTAAGTTTTGAACCGTATGTCATGCTGGTTTAAAGCAAACAAATTATCTGTGAATCTAGACAAAACAAAAGTGGTCAAATTTATAACCTGTCGTACATCACATACTAAAATAGAAATCGGGATTAATGATATGTTACTATAAGAAATTGACAGCATAAAGTTTCTGGGCCTTCAAGTGGACAGATGTTTAGATTGGAAAGCTCACATAAATTATATCTTACCTAAACTCAGCTGTGCCTGTAATGCTATCCGAGATCTGGTTAATGTGAGTTCTACTGACACACTTAAATTAGTATATTATGCATACTTTAACTCTATTAGTGAATATGGAATATTATTTTGGGGAAACTCAGCAGAAAGTAAAAAACTATTTCTTATGCCAAAGAGAGTTATAAGAATCATTACTAACACCCACAACAGATACTCCTGTAAAGATCTGTTTACAAGATTGAAGATATTAACGCTTCCTTGCTTGTATATATTCTCGATCCTAAAATTCTTTGTATGTAATCGTGCCTTATTTGCAACAAATGATGTAATTCACAAAATAAACACTAGGCAAATGTAGAATATCCATTATCCCAATGCTAAACTTTCTTGCTTCTAGAAAGGTGTGAATTAGAAACTATCAAAATATTTGGCGCACTTCGTAATGTTCTTAAAGAAAAAGTTGATAATTTCGGTGCTTTTAAAAAAGCTGTTAGAGAGTACCTTTGCTCAAAATATTTTTATTCTGTACAAGATTATCTGAATGACAAATTATCCTGATAATGCTTCTGTAGCTCTATAAGTAGTATCTAACTATTCCAATGACAAATCATTACTAATAAATATTTGATGCAAGTTGAAAGTTTATTTTTAATGTATATGTATTTAATAAATAAAAAGAATGGTATCCACTGCAAAAAGATTGAGACGTACTGGCATAAGCCAAGTGTAAGCTAGTTTAAAACGTGTTTCATTTTGTATCATATATAATTATCCCTGCTTTGTTTCCCATATTGTTGTTCATATTGCCTGTATACTATAATATGTGTCTTATGTTAACTTTTGTACATATATATGCTATTAAACTTTATACCTCTAGACATGTTCAATGTCTACAGCCTTTTCTAGCTACAAGTGAACCTACTGAACGCGAATCAATCTAATCTAATCTAGTTTATACACTTAATTTCCATAGCTAACACTAAATGGTTTTTCATAAACACAAAACTTTCCTTGGTAAAAAACCCCTTATTCTCTGGAAAAATTGGAATTTCTGATTTTTACATTATCCATTGATATAATGAGGTATTATTTTACAATTATTTTTCTTTTTTTTTCTTTTTTTTACAAATTATTAATCTTGACTGTGACTAATACGTTGATATTTTTGTTTAGTGACGCTAACATATATGAGCCAATAAAATATAATATGCAAATTAGGACCTAATATCTTGCCTTATGGACGGCAGGCTTAGCATTTATTATTAATAGTGTAAATATAGACGGTAAGGTTATAATTATAGCATGAAATTTTAGCTGGCAATTTAAGAAATACACATTGTATTATTTGTATGGCCCTTTGTCTTAAACTGAGCACGCACTCACGAAGAGCAGCTGAATATTTAAAGGTCGCTCCGTGGCTGAGTGGTTAGACCGCTCAACTCTCACCAAGGTGGCTCGGGTTCGATCCCACCGCAAAGTGTGATTTGTGGACAACACAGCGCTGGTGTGTTTTTTCTCCGGGATCTGTGGCTTTCCCTACAATGTCATTCCACCGGTGTTCTTTACAAAATTACTTCTGAATGCAAACACTTTACATCCTGCCCCCAGTAATTGCAAGAAAGTATAGTTACTTCTCACTCGTAGTATGAATATATTGAATGCGAGGTGCGTTCAAGTTATAACACCTCCTATTATTTACAGGACTGGACCAGATAGGAACTTCTGGTGTTTTTAAAATACACGTGGACCCTTTTTGAATCCGCGATGAGAACTAGGACTGTTTTTAATACTTAAATGGCGAAGTTCTCATTGCAAGAACAGCGTGTAATCATTCATTTTCTCCATTTTCGTTGTGTGCCAGCTATTGAAATTCATCGCCAGTTGAGTGAGACCTGTGGTGATGCTGCCATGCATGTGTCTAATGTGCGTTCCAGGGGCGACAGTTCAATGAAAGCAGAACATCGTGTGATAATCAGACGACATAATCCAGCAAGAGGAGAGCTTTGTTTTGGAGGATCGACTATTTTTTTAAAGGTTTAAACTATGAAGTTTTCTTTTAACTTAATTCATTTTTAAGAAAGAGAGGGAGGAAGGGAGGGAGAAAGGTAGGTAGGAAGGGATGGAACCTATTTATATCTTTATTTTATTTCATTTTATTTTACCTCACTGTCTTACATGGAGGGGAATGATGTCGGAAATTGATATTATATTGCCTATATCTCATATACTTGCAGTATCCACGGTTTGAAGAGGGTGCTATTTTCTTAAGCTGAATCATTATCCATCTCTCATTGCGTAGAAATCGTCTGAGACGTGATATCGAACAATCAGCCGGTGTGTTCAGTGTGTTTAACCATGGAAATGTACCCATTATCAGCCAGAGCAGTGAACGTTGTAATGAAGGGCTCACCTTCGTAAGTTTCAAGTGTAATATATCTTCATTTGAAGCATCCCATCCGGCAGGTATCCAACCATTACATTTGTCTAGCACCCACTTCCATATCCCAGCTTTTCCGGAACATACCATTACTCGATGCGGAAGTGAATCTGCTGCCGAGCAAATAGGACATCTCGGGCAGTTAGCCATTCTGTGGCGGTAAAGTTTGTCTGCCGTTGGAAGAATTTAATTTACAATTTCGTATGTCACCGCTATCCATGTGGTGTTCAGTTGCTGAAGGCCAAAACATTTCCATATGCGCTGCCAGGGCAGCTGCGGATATTTTATCTGTACCTGCAGGGTAATTCTAACTGCTTGATGAAGACAAGCATAAATGTTCTTCACTGTGCACTTATCACCATTTATTGAGTGAGCGTTGCAGATATCACCTCCAAAATTGGCATTTCCGTGGGATCTTTGCACACAATTCTGCATGAAGATCTAGAAGTGCGAAAAGTGTCTTCCAGATGGGTGTCACAAGTGCTGACGGATGGTCACAAGGCTGCGCGCGTGGCAAATTGTCAGGCGATGTTGACGCGTGATGACGGCATGAATGGAAATTCCTTTCAATCGACTGTGGCAATGAATGAGACCTGGATACCCTTTTTCAATCCCGCAGCAAAGCGCCAGTCAGCTCAGTGGAAGCTCACAGACTCACCGCAATCAATAAAATTTCGGGTAAGCGCCAGTTCTGACAAAATGATGGGGGTCATCTTCTGGGACAGCAGTGGTGTAATCCTTAGTCATTCCATTCCAAAGGGCACTTGGGTGACAGCTGCATCCTACCAAACTGTTCTGAAGAATAAACACCACCCATCATTGCGGAAAAAACGGGTCGAAATGGTTGGACGTGTGCTCTTTCATCAAGACAACGCACCAGCGCATCGGGCGAACGCGACGCAGGAGTTTCTTCATGACAACAGCTTTGAAATGATTGCTTATACTCCCTACTCACCTGAGTTGGCTCCTAGCGACTTCTGGCTGTTTCCCAAGATCAAAGACACTTTCCTTGGTAGTTCAGCCGCTGTTGCCTCTGCGATTTTCCAGTGGTCAAAACACACTCCTAAAGAAGCGTTCGCAGCGGCCATGGAATCATGGCGTCGACGTTGTGAAAAATTGGACTCGAGGGGGCAGTGTGTTCTCGACACCCACGGGTAAATAGGTACTTCCGGCCAGGCTACGACCGCCCGGAGGGGTTAGAGGGTTGCCCAAAAAGTCCCGGGTACTAGCCTGCAGAGCTAGTAGAAGGTGTGCTAGATCACCATTCGGCCCTACTGAGGTTTTTCGGTAGTCTTCCCTGCGGAGTTTACGCGCGTAAGTGGTGTATCCACTTCCATTCCGTCTTGACGTTGTGCTCAGCGGGGGGCTTTTTAGACTCCAGGTATTGCCCTATGGAAAGAGCCCCGGAGTATACATCGCTCCCGGGTAGGAGGAGGTCTGTATCTTTGTTCCTACGGGTCCAGGACTACTCGGAGTAGATTCCTCTGCACTTAAAAAAAGTGAAAAATGTGTACAGTTAGAGGGAGATTACGTTGAGAAGTGACACTAGTTTCACATTTTTCTTGTCATCACTTTGTGAGAAAGAAATAGGAGTTACAACTTGAACACACCTCGTTTATGCTAGTGCAATAGAAACCACTTTAAAATGGAAACTGTCCCAAACGCTTAATCTAAAGTCTAGTTTGAGGCGGGGGAGGGGGATTTTGCTTAAAATTTTTGTGCTACAGTCTTGGAAGATACTGGACTTAAATACCAAGTTCGATATTGAGGCAAACTTTTCGTTTTTGAGTTATGCCACTCGATTTTGTAAAGGCTTTATTTTAATGAATGAGTCTCAAATCACACATTTCGTAAACGTTTGGGAAAAACACATACTTTCTCTTCTTATAAGTGCCTGATAGAGAAATTAAAAATTGGTTATAAACGCTCCTGATTGTATGAAATTACAAATAAATATTTGGAAATATTTGGATGGATATTTCCCAACACTTTTAGTACCTATAGGAATATTAAAACCTGTCCATTTGCACAGAGCAAAGAAGCAGAAAATAAATACTCTTTGTTGACTGTTAACACAGATGTAACGTTAAAATGTTGTGGATAAGCTCTTGCTTTGTTTTTATATTTCTTGCACGTTGTAAACTCCACGAGAACGCAGTGAATATTCAACATCTAGGTTTGAAATTGTTCAGCTGTTTGTTTTCGTTCCTCGTTTTTCACACACGCTACAGCTGTTGGAGCATTACTTTCTATGCATAGCAGAAAGTTTTGTACTCACGTTAAACAAACACCGAGGTAAACACATCTGCTAGTATAGAATTCTATGTGTTCATTGTGGACTCATACTGACTTTAATGGAAACCAGGCATCATATTTCAACAGTGCATATTTCTTAAATTGTACATTTTCTCCTCCTTCTTTTTACATTCTAAATTTCTTACACTAGCAAAAATGTATATGTGGAATTTCACGAAGGAAAATATAATATGTTAACACTTGCACGTCCACAGTATGACTGACAGTTTAATTCGCTAAATATTATTGCAACACATATTTTATTGTAAACAGGAGAGTGATACTATAGTTAATGCCAGAGGCTATTCTCGCATTAGTCCTGGACCATAGGACCATGGCCCCGGACCTCCTTCGACCAGGGAGTTACCGAGCTGTCCCAAAAGACCGTCCGGCACCTCCTTGGGGCTTTCCATAGGGCGACACCTAGAGACTAACAAGCCTCCCCCATCTGGTCCTGTGGACTCCAGAAGGGATGGAAGTGGATACGCCACTTGCGAGCGCCAACTCCAAAATGGGAAAGCTACCGATATGACCTCGGTAAGGCCGCCTGGTGATCTAGCACACCTTCTACTAACTGTGCTGACTAGTACGCGGGAATATTAATGGCTTTCCTCAACCCCGTCCGGAGACGTAGGCGATCATCCAAGGGTATCGCGAACCACAGCCCCCTCGAGTCCAACCCAATCCGAACAAGTCCCTATCAGGGAGAGGCTCGAATGTTCGGCCCTAGGTTCCTCTAGTAACATCAGAGATAGCACGAGTGCTAGGAATCCGCAGCGGCCGCACCAGGGCAGCTGAAGTGGACGGATCCCCTCCCCTACGGGGAGATATATTTTTGTGTGTAAGTTAAATCATATCGGACGATGAATGCAATGGGTGAAATGGTGCCCAAATGAGCCGAGAGTCTATAGAGCTTAGAGTTACCCAACATTCGTCTTTCAGGATAGGGGAAAACCCTGGAGGAAACCTTATCCAGGTAACCCACCCTGACCGAGATTCGAACTCGGGACATCTTGAACACGAGGTAGACATGCTACCACCACGCTACCGAGGCGGACACGGGGAGAGTGATACTATAGTCAGTCAACTATTGAGGAGATGGTTTTTTCTATATCCCAACTGATGAGAAACAAGAGTCAATTTAAGACCTGAAGCTTTCCTGGCGACGAAGATGTTCAAGTTCTTCTGCAGAAGCAAGCTAGGTGAAAAAACGACTAGAAATCGACGTTTCGGAAGTGTGCATCTCTGTCATCATCAGGATATTTATTAAATTTTATAAACATAAATGTATCACTGAATATAACAAATATAAAAAAGGCAAAGCACTATCAATAGTCGCATTACTGAACAAAATACTGTTTTCAGAAAATAAATGCCAGGTCAGGAGATGGCGTGAGTATAGAAGGTTAATTGGGTCAAAGAAACGTAACTACTTAACTTGATGATCAACCTGTATAGATCTGTGCTCCATAATTCGACGGATTTCCATTTTAATGCCGGTTTCCAAGAGGAATTCAATTAATTTTATATACTCACGTCATCCCCTCACCTGGCATTTAGTTTTGTTCTGTAAAACTATATTAGCTAAACAAAAATACGAGAGTTATAGTATTCTATCAAGAGAATGAAAGCCTGCTACGAAATGATTTATTATGGTTCGTTGTGACTGTCGTATTTTTAAATCATCGTATTCTAAATAGTATGAAAAGTCGCACACTTGGCGAGGAAGCTCCATCTAGAGAAGCAAGCGAATTCAAAAGAGATCGTTTTTCCCCCCTCATTGAGTTTCGGAAAGTTAACTGGATTTGTTATTACTGATAGATATGGAAATTAATTGTTCTTTCACACTGGCCGTGTGTAGGCTAAAGTATGGAGACATAGTCAGACTGAAACATTCAATGCCATAGCCGGAATTTGAACCTCTTTCTGGTCTCCGTCCCGCGCTCTAACCATTGAGTTACTATGGCCAACGTGCCGATATGACTCTCCAACTTACTCGTATTTTTCCCGGTAAAGTACTTAAGAGTTCTCATAAGCACATGAGACAACTACCTTAATTGCGGCTTACAACGCGTAAGTACTTTAAGGCCCCGAGCTTTATAGTTAACCATTATTAGGTCAATTAATCGAAATTGTTCTCTCACACTGGCAGTGTGTAGGCTAAAGTATGTGGTATACCAGAAAAAATACGAGTTAGTTGGAGAATTTAAAGTCATATCGGCCTCTTGGCCATAGTAGCCCAATGGTTAGAGCGGCTGGACGGAGACCAAAAGATCCGTGGTTAAAATCCCGGCTATGGCATTGAATTTTTCAGTCTGACTCTATCTTTCCACTGATAGAAATGTTGCCACTGTTCGAAGAAAGTTTGAAGAAAATCATCGCATACTTTATACATTTACTCCAACAATACTGGCATTAGGCATGGGACACCGTTCAAATCTAAGGCATTTTAAAACAATAGAGTGGAAGAAACTTTGTTGTCGATGAATTGATTCCACATAAACTGGCTCCCGACATAAATCAACTCATTCATTGGTGCAGAAAGTTCTGTCAGTTGTTTGAGAGATCGCCACTAGTGATGGACAAATTCCGACAAATCCGAAGTTCTTGTGGTTGCTGATTATTTACTTCACTTGGGCATTGAAACCGATGTATCGTTCACAACTATTGGTGAACAAATATCTGTAAATGTTGTGAAAATCTATTAAATAAAAAATAGTGGTACACCTGAATACAAATTTCACATACAGTAAAAATAACTGAGCATCCTGATGGCCTAAATATCAGTGCCATTATAATAGCCTGGTTGTTGAAGCACTCAGGAATGGCGGCTACATTACTCTAAGAACTGTTTTATAAAACGCAAAATGTATTGATGTTAATTAGGAATATTTTTATTAAAAAGAACAAATCATTTAAACATTTTCAGAATAAACATTTTCGATTTTCTTATAAATTTTAGTGTCTTCCCTAGTATATATTTTATCTTAGAATGATATGATAAGATATTGAAGATGCTAATATACACACATTTTTCAAACCATTACATAAAACATACATAATGCATTAACTGCGCGATACATAAAGAGTTATTCTTCTATACATACGAAGCGCGTTCAAGTTATGACACCTCCTATTTTTTTCAGCACTGGGACCAGATAGAAACATCTGGATTTTTGTAATACACGTGGACTCTGTAAATGCGTGACAGAGATGGCAGCGCTGTACAGTGCACAGAACTGTAGTGGCAGCGACGAGATGTAAGACTGTTTTTGAAATGGCAATATTTTCATTGCAAGAACAGCGTGTAAACATTCGTGTTCTCCATTTTCGTGGTGTGACACCTATTGACATTTATCGCCAGTTGAGTGAGGCATGTGGTGATGATACCATGGATGTGCCTAATGTTCATTTCTGGGTGCGGCAGTTCGATGTAGGTAAAACATCGAGTGACAACCAACCAACAGTCACGGCCTCGATGACATGGTCCAGCCACTGGAGAACGTTGTTTTGGAGGATTGAGCATTTTCAGATCTTCATACAGGATTGTGTGCACTTATTCCACGAAAATACCAATTTTGGAGGCAATGTGAGCAACTGTCTTGATTTGTTTTCACATGATGCTCTGGCTTCATTTAACTGTCGCACCCAGGAACGCATACTAGACACATCCATGGTACCATGGCCACATGCCTCACTCAACTGGAGATGGATTTAATAGGTGTCACATCACAAAAATGGAGAAAACGGATGATTACATGCTGTTCTTGTGATGAAAACGTCTCCATTTTAAGTATCAAAAACGTTCCTAGATCTCGTATCTGCCACTAGAATCCTATGCACTGTACAGTGCTGCCATCTCTGTCACGCATTCGCAAAGAGTCGACGTGTATTTGAAAAAACAGAAGTACCTAATCTGGTTCCAGTCCTTAAAAAAATAACTTAACGCACCTCATATTATATTGATACAATAAATGATTTTCTGGCCACATTTTACAACTAAGCTTTAGAATTCTCGCAAATGGTTTTGGAATATCTATGCTCAAAAATGTTAAGTTTGGCTTCCGTAATAAATATTTGTTAGCTATAATCTGGTAACTTAAAAAACACCTACCACAACTATTTAATCTTTTTGCCTCGGAAGCAAAGGGGACGCTTTTTTAACTATCAACAAAGGCGATAAATTGTAGCATTAAATAAGGAAGTGGCTTTAAGAGCAATTTACATGACACTTAAACATAAATTTATTGTTATTTATTACCACTGGGCTGTTATTTCTGAAAGTGTTGTGAATACTTTCCCTTTTAAACATCGATGCCCTCATTTATTATCGTATTGTGCTCCCACAACAGATCTATTCCATTGCGTCATTCCATTGATGAATTTATAACTAATATAAAAATGAAGGGTGAGATATTGAAAACCAAACGTTATTAACCTTTATAGATCCCAAGTTATAGATGTTACGTACAGACAGACCACAGGACTATTGTGGTGCAAAGTGCTGGATAAGAAAATGTCATTTCCCAAGAATACTTACGAGGGCTGTTTAATAAAGAATGATCACAATGTTTTTTTTTTTTTTTTGGACAATGTACCTTCACTCATCCTCCTAATTTTGATGTTCCTTCTCAAAATAGTCTCACCTGAATGTGATGTACTTGTATTAGCGTTTCTGCCAGTCTCCAAAGACATGCTGGAAACCATTTTTGAGAGATCCTTCAAAATCGCCTTCGCAGCCTTCACCACTGCTTCTGATGATGGATAATGCCTCCCACGAAGGCGTTTCTTCAAGTTAGGTAATAGAAAAAAGTCACATGGGACTAAATCCTGAATATAGGGAGGGTGAGGGATGCACTTTACTTTGATTTTTGCAAGATATTCAGCAACAACTTTGGCCGCGCATTATCGTGGTGCAGCATCCAGCCTGCCTCACGGACATATGGTCTTGCAATGTTTTCAGAACATCCCTGTATTATTGTCCATTTACTGATGTGTGTGCATGTACAACATGCTGAGAAACCATTCCATGAATATCAAAGAATAAGATGACCATAACTTTCCCAGCAGAAGCAACCACTTTTGCTTTTTGAGGGTTGGTGATGAAGGAGATTTCCACATTCAACTTTGCTGTTTGCTCTCAGGATCAAAATGATGTAGGAAAGTTTCATCAACAGTGATTACGTTTGAAAGAAGCTCCGGATCTTCCTCTAACATCAACTTTTGCACGCAGGTCTGCATGTAGTTAATGTCCTTTTGTTCGGGAATCAACAGTCTTGGAACCCATCGCGCACAAACACGCCTCATGTGTCATGTTTCTGTCACCAACTTGTGGGTGGCACCCAATGAAATATTCAGTATTTCAGAAAGTGATCTTAAGGTAATTTGTCGATCCTCTCTCACAATGGCAGCATCAGTGTTAATATTTTCTTCCGTAAGAACAGTAACTGGAGTACCGGGTCCACCTTCCTTTGAAATGGATTGTCTTCTCTCTTTAAACATTTTAAGCCGCCTTCGAGCTGTGCTGCAGGGAATAACAGGCTCTCCATAGACCTCCTGTAGCATTGTGTAGGCCTTAACGGAAGATTTGTTGAGACGAAAGCAGAATTTCATAGCCGCATTTTGTTCCTCGCGTGTTACCTCCATTGCAGCGGTAGGCGATACTGAACATGTCTGAAATTTCCTGGTTCTCACAGGCGGGAACCAGGAGTACCAACAATGAAACTACTACGGCGTGCTTGTTTCACATTAATCTAACAAGATTGAATTTTAGTGCAAAAAATTATGACCGTAAAAATTATGATCATTCTTTATTGTACAGCCCTAGTATAATGTTAACACTCATCTGAGTGCATACAGAGCTGGTCTATCTTTTTTGTTATTTTAATATTTGTTAGTGTTTGAAGCACATTAATACGGTGCGCACTAATGATATACGAAATTAAATTTCAATTGGGAAACGAAAATTGGGAAGGAAACATTCCAGCTATGATGACTAAGGAAAATCTAGAAATAGTGTTGTTCTTGGGGATCCTCATGGGAGCGCACATTCAAATGATTGGCTTGATGATTCGCGATGCTGGATAAGAGAATTTCGAGTACCACCTCGGCATTCGTTTGTTTATTCGCAAGTGAGAGTAAAACGGAAAAACTCACAAGATAAACATAAATGTTCGTAAGTAGATATATTGAAAAAAAGTTTTAAGTGTTACCTATATGTAGAAGAGCCCCGTTCAAAAGTTCCTGCCTTAATGGTCACCATTGTGGCTGTTTCTTATTATTCTTTTTGTTTCACCCTCTTTGGGGTACGTTGAATCAATCATTTTCCTACGTGTTGTTCTTTTCTTAGCTCCCAGTTCCTTCCTCTGCCGAGATAATAGATTTGGATTTTAATATAGATTTATCTTTGAACCTTATATTTTCGTTTGTAGATATTACTTTCGCTGTCCCGTTAAGTAATAAATTGTCTGTGAGTTTTAATTCTGATAAGTCTTTTTCAGTTTCTTTAAACCAGTTAGGTTTTATTTTACGGTTATGGCTTTTTAATTTTACCTAAAACTGTTTCTTCGAAAGTTTCATTAATTTCTACACACTTATCCAGAAACATACCATTATTTTGTCCAGTAACAGCTATACTGGATAAGCGCATGTGCATTGAACAGTGTAGTGCCACAACTATAGAACTATTACATAACATTTTCATTGTTTCATTACATGCCTGAGATAGATTTGAGAGAAATAGTCACAGTTCTGCTTCTTTTGAATAAACAGAACATCATCTGCGCTTTATACTGTCACTGTAAAGCTGATTCATATAGTTTAATTCCTAATCCTTTCACTGACTCCCCAGGACTCTTCTCTTCTTCGCCCACTAGAGTAGCATAGATGGCAGCGTGTCTGCTTCACGTTCAAGAGGTCCAAAGTTCGAACCTCGATCAGGTCGATTTACCTGGATAAGGTTTTTCCCGTGGTTTTCCCATATCCTGAAAGACGAATGTGGTGTAAATATAAGCTGCATGGAACCTGGGCTCATTTGCGCATTATTTCACCCATTCCATTCATTGTCCGATATGACAACGTTG
This sequence comes from Mantis religiosa, assembly GCA_030765055.1. Classification (NCBI taxonomy): domain Eukaryota; kingdom Metazoa; phylum Arthropoda; class Insecta; order Mantodea; family Mantidae; genus Mantis; species Mantis religiosa. The sequence continues at coordinate 41,840,786 of CM060949.1, read as the reverse complement.
GAGAACGAAAAATACAAGGAAAAAAAAAAGAACTCTAGCACCTTTCGGAGAAGGTTCTAATTTGGAATGACACTTTATTTATTCTGTTTAGTTTATTTCATTTTAAGGTTGAGACTGATAATGAAAGTGCTATAGAAACGCAACGAATTCTAAATTTCAGCAGCCCAAACTAATTCTATTGAGCATATTTTATAGTGTTTAATATTTAGCTTGAAAGTTTATCAACACACTTAAGTAACACAGGCTCTCACATTAAAGATAAGAGGCAGGACACTATAGTCCAGAAACCGCTACATAGTGTGCGTGTGATGATTTGGTGTGCAGTGTCAGGAAACAGTGTGCTAGGTCCGTATTTCATAGAGAACTATGATGGTGCACCACTTACTTTTAGGGACATGGTGATCGGGCCATTTATTCAGGAACTAAGAAGGTTTTGTGGTACCAGGAACATGTAAATGAATGAAGTGCCTCCAACCTGACGGGGTGACCTGCCACGCCGCTCGACAGTCTATAGCTATGCTGCAAGAAACCATTGCAGGACGTGTAATTTTCCGCCGGGCTGAGTTTACCTACCTATCACGTTCCCCTGATCTCACAGCCCCTGATGGCCCGCCTCGGTAGCATGGTGGTAGCATGTCTGCCTCACGTTCAAGAGGTCCCGAGTTCGAATCTCGGTTAGTGTGGGTTACCTGGATAAGGTTTTTCCGGGGTTTTCTCTTATCCTGAAAGTCGAATGATGGGTAACTCTAAGCTCCATGGACTCCGGGCTTATTTGAACAGCATTTCACCCACTTCAAGCATTGTCCGACATGACTTAACGTAAATTGAAAACAAAACTGATGCTTACGTGTGGAATGTGAAGAACACTGCCTACAGCACAATGGACCACTTTTTAACACTTACACTCTCATCTCTATACGTAAGTAATGCCAATAAGAGTAACATGATTTCCAGTACTGTATATTTTGGCGCATACTGTATTTTTGTATTACGGTAGTGTTAAATATAACTGTTTAAGAACGCATAGCTCCTGAAACAGAAATGAATTTTCTTTATAGGGTTACTCAATAAATTTGAGGACAATAATAAAATTATATTATTAAATATGTAAACATTGTATTACCATGGACTAAAAGAAAATTGCCCTGGAATTTGGATCACGTTTCCGGAAATTGGAGTTGTAAGTAACTAAATTACTGTGTTTTAACTGCTCCATCTTTGTATTTTGACAAGACATTTATTTCTAAATCCAGTGAACAGTTTGCTACAAAAGAAGAATGAAAATGATGAATGATTTAAGACAATCCCATAACTCATCTTATCTATTATGTGGTTTAATGGTAGTTGTATATTCCATACCATTGTTTCCTTCCTGTAAACTATAAAACATTCGAATAAATTGTTTAATAAACATTCGAAGGCTGAATTCTAAATTTCCTTTTATGCTGTTAAAGCAGTGGCTTAAATGTTGGGATAGATTCTGAGCCTTAAAGGCAAACATGTAAGCCAATATCTGTGGAGGGACGGGATATTAGTTTGACACATGTTAGTGCGAATCAACTACCACAAGGCATATCGTCTCGTTTGCTAATTATCGCTAACCGCAGGTAGATCTTCCTCAGGTGTCAGCCAAATTCAATTTCATAACGCGCTTACAAATAGACATCCTGAGTGCCATGTAGTTTGTTTAACTTAAGAGGTATTTGTGATCCCTGAAAGTGTTACTACTGTTCAAAAAGGAATACGTAGTAGTTTAAAATATTTGTCACTGTATAGTACTCCACTAAACCAAGTTCATGAATGTATAGATTATATGGCTTTAAATGTTAAGTATTTTATTTGTGAAACTGAATATGCTCCGTTTTCCTTGTATTATTTCATAGAACTTAGATCATTCAAAGTCCCTGCAGGCTTTTAAATACAGTTATGACTGAAGGCCGGAGAGATGAGAGCTGCCATGCGATTTACGCTAGCTGGAAACAGTATATGAATGGCGTTAGATGTACAGCACGGCCATGAAATATGCAAACAAGTGCCACTAGAAGTGAACTTCGAAAACAACGTAACGCAGTACTCTGCGAACTACTATCTCTTCGCTGTAAGAATAAAGTAATTGTCAAAGAAGCATGTGGTGGAAATGAATCGCTTTAGCTGATGGTTTTTAACACTCCCGTGTTCTTCCAAAATATGGTTGCGCAGCTTACTAAGTTTCTTCCTTTACCTGCTTTCAATAAACCATACAAGTTTCTATAATATAGAATTAACGTTATAAAGTAATTCCAGTAAGAACAATGGTTCTCAAAAGTTAAAAAATGCACTGGTTGAGCAACAACAAATATGGCAATTAAATTCCGGTAACGACATTGCTGTTTAGGTGTGCATGCGCAGATATTACGTATAATCAATGGCGTACTAACAGGCGGAGCTCATTGCGGAATGTGGAGTAATACTTTATTCTAATAGCGAACAAACTACAGTGAAGCATTGCCTTGTAAGTGTATGCGGATGCAAGATGTAATATAAAGCGAGTGTTTTGTTTCTTCTGGCACTGCGGCGGTTCCATGTCAGGCTGCACCTACCTGCAGTTGTTTGCTCTGCTGGGCGGGCAATAACAATACAGTCCATGTGAAGTATACCACAAGACTCCGGCCTTTAGTCATGACGTCTTGGCATTTAACTGAATTTTCTCTCTTTCTCGTTCTCTCTCTCTCACTCTCTCGCTCTCTCTCTCTCACACTCGCACCTGTCTCTAAACCCCTGGCTACTGGTACTCACATGACGTCTATGTACTGGTGTACAAAACTCTCTTACAAACTCTTGTTTCTGTACCTACTTAAAGTTAGATTTTACCTATTGTTAGCTTTGTTGAAAGTTCAAGAGAATATAGGAATATAGCAGACTGTAGCGATAGTCAGTACCTTCAGATATACAGGCTGACTCAAAACGACACTAAATTATGATAGCAGTTGCGTAGTTTATAGCTTAACTAATCCGAATTTCGGCGCCGCAGTTTCGAAGTTCTTTTAGGTATAAGATTATACAGCATTAAATGTTACATGAGTTTGTGATTAGGCAGCGCAGCAACCACTGGTGTGCGAACCTCAGAAGTTGTTCTTGGGACGCACCGGCCACGAAAACAAACACATTACTCTTTGCTCTTTATTAGTGACCTTAGCATCGCTTTCAGGTAATGGGGCAAATGGCAGTTATTTGTGCAAAGGTCGACTAATGACTCGGACAGTTGCAAAGTTGCTCTTCAGAGTCCTAACAGCTCTTCCGTCCTAACAGGGAGGATTTTGTGCGTACTTAGATAGCAAATCCAAGAAATATGGGGCGCTATACGAACGCCAAAATGACCAATATGGTTTTGATTTATGAAGGGAGTTCGACGAACGCACGAATAATTTAGTTTCATTAAAAATATGAATTGTAAAAACAATTACATCAATGATAATATTTATTTGTTTAACTTCAGAGCATTTTTTATGATCTCAATTGTACAGTACCTTTCAACCACTTACTGTAAATATCAGCAGCTTCCTTTACAGTTACAAATGCTTTATTTAGTATTATCAAACACGTGAAAAAAAATTCTCGTCTCAGTGTATAGGCCATTTAGTTTTGGTTATTTTATCTACAATTCTTTGATGTTTTCTGTTCTGCTTATCATTTAATACTTCCATCCTCAACCTCACTAGCATTAACTTCCCTCTAAGAGGTATAAGCTGCATATGTCCACCAGCTTATTTGCCATCATGGACTGCTACAACTGAATTATGCAACACGTTAAACACCCATAAGATATCATTACGAAATAGCTTATTTATGGCGGTTTTATAAGCCAAAGAAATGCTTAATAGTAGCAAGCTACAGCGGAGTATGCCGATATCTCTACAAACAGCTACAGCACGTGGCACGCCGTGTGAACTATACCTGCGAACACCGACAGCGTGAGGCACGAGTCATTCCTCTCAGTGCCTAATTCACACTTAAGCTGGAGGATTTTTATGTGGCTCAATTGGCGGTAAAAGCTATCTATATGTGTCACACAGAAGCTGAGCAACTGCCTCTATATGTTCGTTAGGTGTATTGAAATACCCTTCACATGATGTTCCGAAATTCTGTTCGCATTGCAGGGCCAAGATATTAAAAAATGACTTCCCATCTGAGAAAGGTGTAACTATCGGGAATGTGAGACAAATAAGAAGTGTCTTCAAAGTGATTCACATAAAATTGTATTTTATATAGGTAACTTTGGTATTGTAACACTCTTTTAAGTAAGACCTTAACTGTTCCAGATTACCCGTTGTGCAAGCCGTCAAGAATGAAGAGTACTTCAGTTCGTATTTCCAGCAAATTCAAGGTAAACATTTGATAAAAATCTCTAGATCATATTAATCAAAATTGCTAGAGGTATTTTTGATATAATCAAAATTTTAATTTAATATTCTATCTAAAAGATACACTAGTGTGGTGATCTGTCTTGAACATCTTTGTGACATTTTTGGAATGTGCTATCATATACCAAGTTTGGAATTTAATCGTCTTTTGTTTTGATATGCTGTTCACATACACACATGTGGATCTTTTCCTATTAAGCTAGTCTTTTTTTTTAATTATGGTATCTCTAAACTTGTATCTCCAGTATCGCAGTATCAAATTTTTGGGTGAAATGCAATATTTTATTCAGCAAATAGAGAAAGTAAAGTGAATACTGACAAGTGAATCACATTCAGTACTTCTGAAATCTACGGCTCTAGTTCCTGTGCCTGTGATTACTTTCTGTTTGAATTATGGAAATGCGGAAATGATTTTCTTCTGATTACGTGTGTGTTAATACTGATATAAGATAAAGAAAACTGTTTAGAGCTTCTAGCATTACAAGAAGTGTTTAGACAAGGTTGCTAATGCACACTCATATTCCCCAAAACCAAATGTCCAATTTCTCTCGTATTTCAGGAGGAAATCCAAGCCTCTTACCATGGGCCATATATTAATATTTATTCTGGTTCCTAAAAACGCGTGAATGTTTGAAAACGTGGATTGTGTTCCAAGTAGATCAAGTGTATTTTAATATCTATGTAAATGTAATAAATTAACAGGAAGTTAGCGATGTCATTGATCAGCAGGAAAATATGAGGGGGTTGTTGCGTCGGCCAGCTCCTGTTTCAGCATTAAAAAGGGCAAGAAATGAAATAGCAAACCTGAAAAAATTAGATGATGGCGGTGATAATGATGGCATGTTTTACATTGGCGCTGCTCCAAACACGGAGCTTGCAGATAAACACGCTGGCACTTCTCCATTCTGTGTATGACACATTTATTGGTCAGTTGAATTTACTGTTTTCATTATACTTTAGTACCTATAGGGTAAGCAGCGGAGGGAAGTCCTACGTGCACTGTGACTGCGGATTAAAGAGATATTTTGCGGCTATTACCGTTACCTTAGGAGAAAGGGATGAGGTGAAGGAACCACAGGAGGCTACAAGCCAAAGGTATGCAGAAACCTCTCAAAGACTCGTCCCACCACTAGAGCAGCACAGAGAAAGCGAGGGATGAACCAATCATTCCTTTACCGTCCACAGGGACTGAAATGGAGAGAAGTAACGGAATAACGTGTTGAGTACAATTTACTACCCTATTGTACAAATGAAGGAAAGAGAAACAAATGAATTACGAATCCAACTAATTTATTTCGTGAAAAATTAATTAAATGAACTAGAATCTCGACAAACAAACAGTATCTGCGCCTTCTTGTACTGCATTGCAGTTTTTGTCGAAGTACTGAAACAGGGCTTTTCCTTGGTTTTGCACCAGCTGCTTCGAAATTGGCGACGATTTTATCTTGAGCTGTGTAGTATTTTGATAGAAAAGTTTCTACTGCTTCACCATTGCCTTGAACCTGTCAATCATTAGGCCTGCGTTGGAGATACGGAAGTAGGGTTGTCCATGGCAACGTATTGAATATTGTTGTCCTGTAGAATCTTCTAGCTTATTTTTAGCCTTCTTCCTGCTATTCACAACTATAATAAAATGTATATGGTTAACGTTGGGAAGCCATATGTATTAAACATTTCATAAATTGCTTGTTGACATTTTTTATGCGTCGAAAATTTGCATTCAATTAATTTTATAATTTTAATTTGGTCTATTAATTTTGTTTTTCTTAGTACAGAGTGACGATTAATTTTCAAAATGATCTGGATGTAATTATTAATCTGTAGCCATTTGAATTTTATTTGTCCCAGTTCAGATCAACTTGGTGCCTGACATTCTTATCTCAAAATCGTGGTCTGGAATTAATACGTTCTTTAAGGGTCAATTTACTAAAATAAGGACCCAAATTCTTTTCCGTAAATAATTGTTTAATTTAGCAACATTTATTAAGCACTTTACACAATTGTCTTAAACAACTCTCCTACACGCTCACGCCCGTGACTACCAAACTTCTTTCTCCCCAAGCGTCTTTCTCAAGATTATTTATTTTTTTCCGTTTCCTTAGAAACATGCATAGCCTACTATGTGTTTGTTTATCTTTCACTCCCTGATTATATATACCCACCTACATAACGCAAACACATTAACACTTTTTCACTATTCAAATGTTTAACAAAACAATAACATAAGTTAAGAAGAATAATCCATTAAAATAATCAACCTTTAAAAGGGAAATATTAGAGATAGAATTGTAACAGTGGAGAAGTTCTCTTCAGAACTCACATACATCCTGGAAAAGAAGATTAGTAGCCCAAAGGCAGTGTAATCTTGCATATCCATGTCTCACTCGTTATCGCAGACATTTTGTCGTTTACACTTGAGTAAGTTGGGTATGATCACATTTCCGCATTTCTGTAGTGCTATATTAATTCAGAGATGGATTTAACTGTATTAGAAGTCGTCGAAAATATGTGCAAGTCTGCTTCTCTAAATGACTAATTTTTCAAAGTATGAGTTCGAGCTCTTTCAAGCAAAAATCGTTGTGAATTTGGAGGCAGGTGGCGGAAAAACATGCACAAAGCCTATTTCAGAACTTCAACAAAAATTGTAATATTCAGTAGAAGAAGACTCGTTCACTACGCGCTCCTCGGTTATGCTATAGGCTCTTCAACACGTAATTTTTTGTCATTTTTTCGTAGCACCATTTACTTATATATGGGTATGGTGTTTATTGGAATTTTCGTTTTGAGTTTTCCAGTTTGCCATGTTTACTTTCATAAGGATTCAAAATGTAGTTGCGGGGAAATATTTGCATAGAATGTTTGGGTGAAATACAATATTTCGGCTTCTGAAGTAAAGGAAACAGGTAAGCCCGTCAACCATACATCCATTGCTGGTGAATCCCAGAATGAATACGTTTAACCCCAAAATGTGAAATGCAGGGCTTCGAATGTTTATAATGAAGGATTTGTAAAATGACTCCAAAATGGTGACTTTATATCCTTCAAATATATTACATTCAAAAAGGTGTGGCACAATGGGCTACGGCCGCGCCGTGGCTCAGTGGTTAGACCGCTTGGCTCTCACCAAGCCGGCCCGGGTTCGATCCCAGGCGACCGCAAAGTGAGATTTGTGGTGGACAACACGGCGCTGGGGCGGGTTTTCTCCGGGACCTCCGGTTTCCCCCGCCATCTCATTCCACCAGTGTTCCATCTTCATCTCATGCATCATCAGTGTCATCGCCTGCGGTGCGGTATGTAGTAAAAGCGGGCATTAAACACTACACACACACACACACACACACACACACACACACACACACACACACACACACACACACACACACACACACACAATGGGCTACTAATTAAAGCACCTCGCATTGGTCTTCCTTATTATCTTCTACAAATCATTGCAAGTTTTCTCACAGATAGAACTTTTGTGGTGCGCATTGCTGGTTTCACATCCACCCGACGACCCATCTTAGCAGGTGTTCCTCAAGGTTCAGTACTAGCACCGCTCCTCTTTAATATCTACACTTATGATCTTCCTGCTGTTGCTCCAATATACACAGCTTTATATGCCGATGACATTGCTCTCTTTTATTCTCATTCCGATATCTGCAAGACAGAGGTTAAGATCTTCTCTTTACGTCCTCATAGGGATCCCCCTTCACTACAGCTGCTCGAAGAACAGCTCTCATGGTTACCAACCAGTGTGCCAGTGAAGTTCCTTGGGTTGCTACTGGACACGCGACTAACTTGGAACGCCCACATCTGTCGGTCTGTTACACTTGCGTCTCCACGGCACTCAAAACTGTACCCTTTACTCAACAGGCGCACCTCACTTGGTTATGAATCCTCCCTTCTTCTTTACAAATCTCTACGTCCCATTTTGACCTATGCAGCTCCAGTCTGGGGTGGCACCAGCAAGACTAATCTCCGCTGACTGCACGTATTACAAAACAGGGTGCTGCGTACAGCTACAAATGCTCCATGGTTCATCAGAAACCAACTTCAGCACGAGTTTGGTCTTCTACCAGTTTACAAGTACATCCGACGGCTGGCACGACCTTTCTTTTACCATCTCCATACCATGCCATGTGGTGCTGGCTGGCTGTATATAGCCAGAAGGTTTTTGCTGCGTGCCCACCCGTTAAGGGTTTTACCGCAGGTAAGGTATTCGAAACGGGATTTTGAACGATGGATATGGTGTAGGTTTTGAGGTTGATGAATTTTGTTAGGTTACAATTATTGTACCTTCGGGATGAAAGGACAGGATGCAATACCCAGCACCCTGGTGTTTTTAAATTAGTTTGGGCTGGGGGGAATTTTGTTGCCAAACAACTTAGGAGATTATGTGGAGCTCAGCTTTAGCTGCTGTTAGGATTAGCTCATGGATTATCTTGGGTGCCCGCATGCCATGCGGGGGACCCGATGTTTTCTAGAACGGCGTCTCCAGGAGGTCCCTGGAGCTGTTACGTGCAATCTCGGCGCTCGCACTCGCCAACCAACTCACCTCAAGCGCAGACTGCTACAAGATCTTCTTCTGAGTGACCTATGCAGTACAGATGACCCTGACGAGAGTCCTCAATTTGTGTTATAGTGATCCTGTCATATTTAGCTAGATGAGTCATTCACGGCTACCTCAATTGTTATGTGTACTGTTACTAAGTGTTTCAATAACAAACATCTGTAAAACATATTTGCAGATAGATGCATAAAAAAGAAAGAAAAAGGAACATTTATTTGTTCATCTTCTTGGACAGTTTACGTATATTTTATCACTGACTACTATTTGTTACAAACATCTTGTGGAAATTTTGAGAATTGAAGGACAAACTGCTAATTAATACAGATTCACACATTGCAAAACCTCTTTCAACATCAACAGAGATTACTGGAGCAAGCTACTGCTCGTGTTCAGATCTTCCTCGTCGGCGGAATACTTCTTACCTGGTAGCAAATATGCAGTCTTGCACCTTTATCATTCCCACTGTTTTTTTTTCAACGCATATTACACTTTAACAAACACAAATTTGCCTACTTCACCTTCTACATTAACTTAGATTACCTCCAACTAACCGTCAATTCTATTTGATTTTTAATTTCGCGAAAATATTTACTTTTGCCATGATGAAATACAAACATCACCGCATTGTAGCAGTGGGCGTGGTGCGACCCTTAAAACTAACAGATTCTCAACACGAGTACAAAGGTTTAACAAATAGAGCTGTATTAAATTATATGTCTAAGAACGTTTACATTCGAAGTTCTGAGACTTGAATCTACTAATATAAGAATAATGCAACCAAACTCTCCAAAAATAACGAAAAAGCTACATTAGGTTATACAAATAACTTAAAAAATTTAACACCTGTAAAAATGTCCTATGAGAAAAATGTATACAAATGTAGAAAATGTGTTAATTAAAATTACTTTATGAGCCACGTACAATTTCCGGGCACCATCGCCCTAGCATAATCATAAAACTGATACAAAGTCATCGAAATGAGCGCAGTTATGTTTCCATCTGATAATTTAACATTAAAGGCACAGTCGAAAATATGGATGAACTTTGCAGTCCCGTGTTATACTTCTTAGCTTGAGACACTACAAGTTGTTGGGTGAAATGAAGAGGTGCCATGACTCACTAACGAGTGCTGAGGAGATCAAGTTTCGATTTGACGATGTACATGCCTAACGAGGCCAGGGCGAGGAACCAGTCGGTGAAATATGTAGCGAAGTAAGTGCTTATTGATTCTTGAATGCCTTCACAAATACAGCCTTGTCCTGGTCAACGACCTTAGGTATACTCTCTATATACAATACAGGAAATCGATGCCTAGCAAGTAAGGTAATAAAAATTGATCTAAGCGTGGTGTTTCCTCCAGGTAATAGCGATGAAATAGGGACGTTGACAGCACCTGGACTAAGACATAGAAACCAATGTCTTGAAGGTCTCTCAATAATAACTTTTCAGTCATTAAGACAGCATGATCGGGGTTCAAAGAACACAGACATACCTGAACATAGCAGCGTGATAATCAGTGTCAAGTTAGAGGGCAGAGGAATGAAATTGAGGATACGTGAAAAATTATTATTTATTATTATTATTTATTATTATCATCAATCATAAATCATTATTGTTACTGTCCTTTAATTCATCTCAGCACTGATATCGAGATGGACGCACGAGTTCCATAATGCACGACTCGGAGTGGTCTGCCCACAATTCCAATTCAGCTAAATTGTCTTCAGTCCTGGTACAGCTTTAAGGACTTCCTATATCCTCATAACTAACCTCAACCTACATACCCACAAATATCACGAAAATGGTTTAAAATTGGGCCGGAACATTTATTTACGAATTGCCTTTCTAACAAGCCTTTGTTTTCGTTCATTACCTGTATCTACTTCCTGTGGTGACATAATTAGGAAAAAAAACGGGCGTTAAATAATATAAAATTTAATATGTAAGAGCAAGGTGAGTTCTTTCAGTATAAACGAAATCTTTAATAGGTTGCAACTAGAAATTACAATTCATAACTTTTAAAAAAAATGCTGTATACTTATTAAATAAACTGATGTTTAAATTTTCATCTGATTTTTCATTGCTTTCCTTTTTTGTACTTCCCACAGTATGTTTGCTTTCGCTACTTAAGGTAAAATTCAGTACAAAAATTCAAAACGGAGGCTTCTATGGAAAAGATTTTGAGTCCACAAAACACTTTTTGCTCTTCAGGTGTATTACATAAACCGCACAGTAAAACTTGAATTATATACTAAGCAAATACTTTATTTTTTATTTTCCTTGCTTATTTGTCTCAAAGTATTGGGAAAAAAGTGTTGATCTTCTCGAAATAGTTCCTAAGAATTTTGATGAAAATGTATGGAGCAACAGAGAGAAGCTTAATGAATGAAGCCTTAAAACAGATGCAATTTAATAAAGCAATGTATATACCAATTACAAGCAATAGTTCTGAGAATTGCATCCAGAATAAAGCTAGAGAAGAGGAAAATTGAATCTGTAGAAACGAGATTCCTCAGTTCGGTATTTAACTGCAGGCTCATGGACAACCACAGCATTAATTCATAAAAATGAGCTCCAAATACGCGTTTAACAGACGACTAGAACATACGGTTAGAATGGAAGACCATGGACTTCCAAAAGTCCCAAAGACCTATCAACCTTAAGGACAACACAATATTTGTAGAATTAGTTAAACATGGATAGATTATTTTCCCTGGTTCGGAAAAGGTCAAAGAACCTAATCCTGGTAGGTGATGTTGACGAAGGTTTCTTATCAAATATTTTTTCTATTGGCAAATGTTCGCTCGAAAATTTTTGAATGTTTGTATTTTACATATTCGCAGGTTTAAGGCCCCTTTGATACCCCAATTTTATATAACATATGAAAATATAGTTGATTTTTTCATACAAGTGATGTTTTCATACTATGCCCATTATGATTCACTACTATTATTCTTATGTCTCTTTGGCACACCATAATAAATATAAAATGAGAAGAACAAGAGGGTTCACGTGGGATGTGACTTCTCAATGGATGAAGAAAGTATTTTCAGAATAATAAATGTGTTTATATCTGGTATCGCTTACTTAGCTGTAGAAATTATCTAACAATAACATTTTGAATTTCTGCTTAAAATTAAAATAGCTAAAATATCTTCAGATCGCAATGAAGATATATAACGTCTAAATCGCTTGATTTGGAAGAGGAATCCAGTGGGTGTGACATTTAAACTACCAAAAGCGCGAAGTAATATACATAAAAATGCACAGCATTTTCAAATGTACTGAATTTTAAGTATATATCTTTGCATTGGCAGGAGTAAATAAGAATGGAACATTCATTTTAAACTATAGCCTTTCAAAGTATTCTGGACTCTGCCATAAGTTTTACTTTTCCAAGATGCACAACAAATTTCCGCAATACATATTAGTAAACAACCCTCAGTATTCTTTTGGGATATTATATATAATAATTCCCACGGTCTGTTTCTTAAATGTCTTTAAAACATTCCATGTGAATTGGATATTCATCTGCAATGACTACCAGAAATTGCTTGAATAGTTTATTGATTAAATGATCCTTAATATCTCGTAAGATTAGGGCTTGTTCCGCTTTAAAGTAACCTGATTGGGCTCTACCGCAGTCTTTGTGTTAATTGGTGTATAATTTTGTAAAATCTGTGGTATTCCATATTCATCCATACTATTTATACGATCCTGCCCAATTTTATCTGTTTTCCGTTATTATTTCAACTGGACCTCCAACTCTTCCCTAATGTGTTCATTCCATTAAAAACTTTCTCTGCCACATTCAACAAGTGGGGAAGTTATTTCATTCCACACAAAAATTCTATGTCAGGTTTCCACAGCAAATACATGCTTTAAGGTTCTTGAGGCTTCAAAAGTGATTTTGGAAAAAATTAAATATTTTAATACTCTCAAAAATGGCTAACAATTAAGTTAAAATGTATGCCTAAGCCCTTTGCATTGCAAATGAAATTTAAAAAAATATTCCACAAGACCCAAGCACGGTGTTTCAAAAAGTCACTTCAGATTTAAACCACTCTAAATATGTATTGCAACAGAATAAGGAACCGGCTCATGTTCTATTCGCAATTACGGGGATTTAATCGGGATTTTGAAGAAACTGGTGCTGTTTCACGCACTACTGAGATGCTTCATACAACTAACTATGTAGGTAGAAATCATAACTATGGGATTGGTAGTTATGCGCGGTATCGAAGCAACTTCAAAGTAGCAAATAATATATTTTGGAGAATCATAGAAAAACATTTTAGCAAACAATGCAGATATGAGTTTCCTTTATTTCTGCTAGCAGACACTCAATTTAATCATGATTAATTTGATAATGTTAACTGGATAGACAAAGCATATTTCCTTTTTAATGGTTATGATGCAGAATTTGGTCAGGAAATGACCCTCAAATTTTAATTCATTAAGGTCTTGCTACTAACTTTGCATCCCTAGACTGAGAAATCACGATGCAGTAAACATTGTATTTATGTAAGACAGCGCTGCAAAACAAATAATTAGCCAGATATTTGGTAATATCATCACCAGTGGACCCCTTCCTAAAAAGTGGCCGATGCGATCTCCAGATCTCTATCACATCCAACAAACTGACAGGAACTGACACATGCTGCCTCGCAAGTGATGGCTAATGTTCCAAAATATCATTTGCAAAATTCTGTGCATTAAGTTGCGGAATGGAGTTGCAGAACGAATGGTGTATGTTAACAAAAGAATGGAAAGAATTTCCATTGTTTTATAAAAGCCCCAATGTTAGCCTAATATGTGACTTCTTTTGTTTTGCTTTTGTTTTATTTTCCTGTCTCATATAATAAGATTTAATACAGTGTAAAGTTTGAAGTGAATTTTTTGGTATAGCTAGACTACATTTAAAAAAATGATACATAATCTCACTAGAAATGTTTTTCTGAGGTGAAGCATTTTGAAGATCTTCCTTGTGAGTGTTTTGAGCTTCAAAATTCTTCTACTTTTCTCAAATGGATAGCAACAACTCTTTTATTTTATTTCCTTCCGGTCATAATATGTGAGAATAATTTCAAAGTCGCAGGTTTTAACAGATCTGTGAATCATTAAACCCACTATATTTGTAACATATTTGTACGTACAACAAAGTGCAACTTTTCATCTAAGTTAACATGAATTATTATAGAAGATTAATACCTGATTTCACCAACAGATGTTAAGACGTAACACGAGTTTAACAATAGTTATAACCAAAATTGCGTTTCACTAACAAATGTTGCCCGCCTCGGTAGCGTAGATGGTAGCGTGTCTGCCTCACGTTCAAGAGGTCCCGAGTTCGAATCTCGGTCAGGGCGAGTTACCTGGAAAAGGTTTTTCCGGGGTTTCCCTTATCCTGAATGACGAATGTCAGGTAACTCTAAGCTCCATGGACCCCGGACCCGTTTGAGCGTCATTTCACCCTTTTCATTCGTCGTCCGATATGACTTAACGTTGGAGGACGTAAAACGCAAAAAAAAAAAAAAAAAAAAAAAAAAAAAAGGTGTTAGCTTAATATTCGTGTTAAATCTCTTGTTAAACTAACAAGCCAAATTTCTGTTGTTAAGTTCTTAACAATTATAAATAATCAAGATGGCGGGCGTGAACGCAGCTTCGATTTGTTATATTTAAGACCGTCTAAATGGCATTCGTAATAGAGTTCGGCCTATGAGGAGAAATGATTTTGAGGAGCTATCGCAAGAAAATTTTCTACAGAGGTATAGACTGTCGAAACAAGTTGCGGAAATACAAGAGAGGTTAGAACATGCATCGATAGGAATATGCCGATCTCGCCTTGGCTTCAAGTATTAATAACTTTGAGATTGTATAATTCATTGAATAATGTGGATAATACACTGTAAACCTCCCGTCTCTTTTTATTGAAAATGTATATCTATGTATATAGATATATATTTTTCTATTCCTTATTTAACCGTTTTTTATTGTTTCTGTTTAATTTCCTATCTATATTTTCTGTAGTTTCAAAAATATACACTATACACATACACACCTATGCCCAAGGCGGGACTCAAACCTGCGACCCTCTACGCGGTGGAACGCTAGACACATACGTTCTAACCACCATGGCTACGAGGGCCGCCTAATTGAAACGTTCAAGTCACGTGTCCTTCGTACCTCCCCGTAGGGGAGGGGATCCGTCTCCTTCAGCTGCCGTGGTGCGGGCGATGCGGACTCTTACCACTCGTGGTACCTCTGACGTTACTAGAGGAACCTCGGGCCGAACATTCGAGCCCCTCCCTGATTGGGAGCTGTTCGATTTGGGTTGGACTCGGGGCAGTGTGTTCCCGACACCCACTGGAATTTGGGTACCTGCGGCCAGGCTACGGCCGCTCGGAGGGGGTAGAGTGTTGCCCAACAAGTCCCGGGCACTAGCCTGCTGAGCTAGTAGCTGGTGTGCTAGATCACCGGCGGCCCCAACAAGGTTATTTGGCAGCCAGTCCATTTTGGATTTGGCGCGTAAGTGGCGTATCCACTTCCATCCTGTCTGCAGTGCGCAGCGTCGGGGGGGGGGGGATTTATAGGATAGGTACTGTCCTAAGGAAAAAGATGAATGAGGCCCGGGTTCGGGTCCTACGGGTCCGGGACTAATGGCAGTAGACCTCGGATTTAATTGTCCTTCGTACCTCGTTTTAAATTTACGTAATTCCGACACATTTGCTTCATGCTTGTAATAGTGACACATGGATTTGAATTAAATTCGTTTCCAATTTTTTACCACGTGACATCTTTCTCTTTTATATTCACTGCATCCATCCTCTTATTTTCCACGATATCCTTACACTTCCTCACCAACTCAATTAACAATTCTTTTTACATCGATGAGACATTTGTCTCTCGGCTTTTTGTTTATCATTTTGTTCACCGGACGTCTTTTCAGCTGTGTGCAGACGAAAATGAAAACAAAATCGCATCTCTGTACGTTCAGAAAATAATACGACTCATCCATAACCTTCTATAGCTGTAATATTTACAAGTATCTTGGCGTTAAAACGTGTTTGTTAACATTTTCAGAAAAGTGCTTGATGAAATGCAAGAAATTTAACAGCTTTTTAGCGCTGTGACAATTGCTAGGTACATTTGTTAACGTTGACTTTAACATCTGATGGTGATATCGGGCATGAATAGTACATGCAAAAAAGTAATGTGAACCTAATTCAATATCTTTTAGTATCTCATCTCGGCAACCTCAATCTTTTCTGCTGTGAGGCAGTCAGCACCCTACTTTTAGACATAAATCAGTGTTAAGAGTATAACGTTTCAGCATATGTAGTTGTCTTGTTATAGTTCTAAAAAGTTACGAATACTATCACTTCTTCTTCTTCTTCTTCTTCCTCTTCTTCTTGTTCTTCTTCATCTTTTTCTACCTCACGGCTTTGGATTGTTTAACCCGTTCCAGCTCCAAATTGGTCTGTCCATCTTTTCTTCAGTCTTCCCTGGTTTCTTCTTCCAATAGGTTTTTTAGTTTAAGACTATGTTTGGTATTCTGTTACTATTCATCCTCTGAACATGTTCTTTGCATTGATTTATATTTATTTCAATAGTAAGGTTTATTTCTTCTACTTTTAATTCTGTCCTAATATCCTGAATACGTTTTTTATCAATTTTGGTATATCCAGCTATTGCTCTTATGAATTCTATTTCTGATGACTGTATTCTCGTACTATTTCTTTTTGTTAGCGTCCATGTTTCCGATCCATAGATCAGAGTTGGTATTGCCATTGTTTTGTATAGTTTTATTATAGTCCTTTTCTGCTTTATTTTTTAATGTTCTTTTTATTGTGCCTATTATATAGTTACATTTATTTATTTTCTCTATTATATCAGCTTCCCCTTGGTACGAGACATTACATCCTAAATACTTCAAGTGTGTTTTTTATCAGTTATTATGTTATCTAGCACTAGTTTTGATCTTACTGGATTAATTCCTTTAAATGCCATGGTTTTGGATTTATTTGCTGATATTTTCATTCCATCTTCTGTAGCAATTTTATCTAGACTATACAGAATTTTCTGCAGGTCATCTTCATTTGTGGCCATTATTGTTTGATCATCTACCTACAATATAGTTTTCAATTTAGCTCCTGATTCATTAATGCCTCCATTGACTTTATTCGTCCAAATCCTTACTATTTCGTCAACATAAAAATTAAAAAGTGCGGTTGATAAAGGACAACCTTGTCTTACGCCACCATTAACTATTACTGGCTTTCTTTTATTTATTTTTATATTTGTGTCAATGTACTTTATATAACTTCAATTAGTTGTGAAGGCATGCCTCTATTATTTCAAATTTTCCACAGTATCATTCGTGATACTTTGTCAAAAGCTTTATAATAGTCAATAAATAGTAAGTGCGTCTCTAAATTTTGTTCTCGTTTTTCTATTATTTGTTTAAGAGTACAAACATTGTCAATGGTGCTTCTTCCTTTTCTAAAACCAGCTTGTTCTTCTAGGAGTATTGCATCTGTTATTTTGTTTAACCGAGTACTTATTATTTTGGCATATATTTTGTAGGCAGCACACAATAAAGTAATCCCTCTATAATTTTCAGGTCTTGTTCTTTCCCCTTTCTTAAATATTGATATTACTTTAGCTATCTTCCATTCTTGCGGTATTTATTTTGTTTCCCAACACTTGTTATATAGATACAGTAATCTGTCATGTAATTCTTTAGGAGCATATTTAATTAATTCTAAATTAATATTATCTATTCCGCAGGCTTTCATATTTCTACTTTTAGCTATACATTCCATTAATTTTTCTAGTTCTAACCGGTCCAATTCTGCTCTGTATAATTTATCTATATCCCAATTTTGTTTATCTCCTGTGTTCCAGAGATTTCTATAATATTCCTTTAATTCTTCATTTTTAATAATTTTTATATTTGCTTTGTATTTTTAGATTGAATTTAGGTTTCTAATAAATTTATGAAATTTATTTTGGCGGCCATGTAGTTTATGTTCTAGATCTGCTGTGTATTTGTCCCAGTGTTCTCTATTTAGTTACCTTGTATGTCTTTTAAATTCTGCTCTTGCCTTATTATAATTCCTTCTATTTTGTTCTGATCTGTCATTCAAGTACTGTAAGTACGTTTTTATCACATAGGTATTATTTGTAATTTCTTGATTTTTCATGTGTTCCTTTCCGTTGAGGAATCTGAATTAATAAAATGTTCTATTGAGGAGGCCACCAACCTGAAGTAAAGTCTTCAGATCATAGACTGACATAGTTTATATCTTATTAAAGAATTAAATCAATGTATAATTTTGAATTGGAGGGTTAGTATCCGACACTTTTTTGTTTTCTCCACAGTAGCTTTTTAACTAAGCTGGCCCATTTCAATGCATGCTGGATTTGTAGGGGTACGATATTTTTAAAGATGTTCTCCTATTCTAATAGTTGTTATAATGTCATCGTGCTTCACTTTATTGAACGACCTCTATTTCGGCAGACATCCAAATTCATGATCTTTGCTGAAAGGGCTGGGCGACATTTGTGTACTTTTCATGTTCTTAAAGGATCTCTTCATAATTACGTATTTTCGTTCCCTTATTGTAACTACACAAGGGTAAACAGTTAAAGCAAATAACTAAACATTGTTTCACTTTGCCTTGAACAGACAAAAGACGAGTAAAATATGAAGCCAGGGTTCTGATATAGTGTAATTAGTTTACTATGAAACTTCATCCAAACTTGCTTCTTCTGATGTTTGCTTATCCAAGTAATCCCGAAAATTATCTCAAAATATTTAATCTTAAAGGGAGCACGCAAATTAACAAGCTTTTAGGTGATCCGTTTGCCTAAAATTATTTGATATATTTTATTACAAAGCTTTACCACCCGTTGAAAGTTTCGGTGCTTGTAGCTAATTTAATTGTGTCATACGGAAAGTATTTATCGGTCACCTTTGTCATAGCATGAAAAATTAGAAAACTGTCCTAAGTGTGTACGTCTCTCTCTCTCTCTCTCTCTCTCTCTCTCTCTCTCTCTCTCTCTCTCTCTCTCTCTCTCTCTCTCTCTCTCTCTTTAATTTTCGTCTTCCAACGTTGTCATATCGGACGATGAGTGGAATAGATGAAATTCTGCTCAATTGAGCCCATGGTACATAGAGCTTAGAGTTACCTGACATTCTTCTTTCAGAATGAGGAAAACTCAGGAAGAAACCTTATCCAGGTAACAACCCAACCGAGATTCAAACTCGGGACCCCTTTAACGTGAGGCAGATTGCCTCTGTCTAGCACAAATAGGATTATCCATGCTTATTGGATAGTGAATGTTTCCGAGCAAATATTCCTCAATTTCAAAATAAAAAAACCACTGTATTAATAAAAATATATCTTTACGTATTGCACAAAAACAGATCACTTTTTTTTTTAATTCACGTCCTTCAAAGTTAAGCCATATCGGACGATGTATGAAATGGGTGAAATAATGTTCAAATGAGCCCAGGGTCCATAGATCTAAGAGATACCTGGCATTTATCTTTCAGGATAGGGATTACTCTGGGAAAAGAACTTTATACAGGCAACTCCGACTAACTGAGATTCGAACTCGAGACAGCTTTAAAGTGAGACAGGCACTCTACCATGTCCACTACCGAGGCGGGCTGATAAAGCAGATCTTAAAAATCCTTGTTAATCTCCTTAAGTTAATCGAGATAACCGTTGTTTGAAACAATCGATTGAAAAGCTTTATTAGCCATTTTCCTATACATACAATGAGAAAAGGGGAATATAATAGACTTAAGGGTAAATAAAACATTTTACAGCTTGGCGCTATACGATAGCTTTGAAATTCTTTTCTCTTTACACGAAGAAATAGGAACAAATATGGTGCGATCCATATAAACCTGAACCAATTCAGCCTGCCCCGATAGCGTAGATGGTAGCATGTGCGCCTTATTTTCAAGATTTCCCGAGTTGGAATCTCGGTCAGGGTGACTTACATTGATAAGGCTTTTCCGGGGTTTTCCCTTATCCTGATAGACGAATGTCGGGTAACTCTAAGCTCCATGGACCTCGGAAGCATTGAGCATCATTTCACCCATTTCATTCATCGTCCGATATAAATGTTGGAGGACATTTCCAGCAAGATGGAGCAACGTGCCATACATCTAAGTACACCATGGAATTTATAACCTGTTCCTTTGATAGTCGAATAATCTCAAAATGTCTGTGGTCCCCCAGACACCTGACCTAACTTCACTGATTTTTTCTTGTGGGAGTATCTAAAAATAGAGTGTACAAGATGACAATTGATGCTGTCAAGGAATACATTCGAATCGAAATAAGTAACATTGGCAAGGATGCTCTCCGTAAAACTTAAGAGAATATGGTGAGACGAGTGTAAACATGTATAGATGCTGGTGGAGGACACTTCCAACATTTTCTCTGAGACGTAAATAGTGGAATGTAATCTCCCAATTGTGTGTTACGTTCTCTCAAAGTTACACGTGTTTGCTATTATTGGTTCAGAAGTTATGACTTATTTAAGTGTTTAGTTTTTTATGGATCACACTGTACTAGGGACTTCCATTTCAGCTTAGTTATAAGTGTTTCAAAACCAAAGCTATTTGCAAGGAATTTCTCGGAAGTGCTTAATCCAAATAAGTAAATTATATTACACTACCATTGTTTTTTTCTTGTACTAGTTACATCTATCTGTTATAGTTCAACAATCATACACAAGTCATTCGGGCGAAAGAATTTTAGAGGCTTAAAACTGCATTCCATTTGTCATCAACTATCTTAAAAATATAATAAGTAAATGAAATATCTTGGATATATTCTTGCAAAAATTAAAATTAGAAGTATTTTCCATGCGAGAATTGAGGTGTTTGGATTTTTTTTTTTAAAATCATTGTTGAAATAATCTGAACTTTAGCTAAGTGATAGAAATTAATAATTTATCCACACTAGCCGTACATAGGCTAATATTTTTTATGGATAGAGCCAACATGAAAAATTCAATGCCATGGGCGGGATTTGAACCACGGATCTCCTGGTTTCCGTTCAGTCGCTCTTAACCTTTGAGCTACCATGGCCAACGTGCCATCCTGACATTAAATTCTCTCGGATGCGAGAGGCCTTAGTGGTCTACCGGGGAAATATACGAGTCAACTGGAGAATTTTATGTCATGAGGACGTAAAATTATTAAAAAAAGTGTTTTCCGGTAGAGAATTTGTAAGTGAAATGCAATATGTTCTTTTCTTATAGTTTCATTATAATTGAAGCAAAAGTTGCTGTTGTTAGTGCTATGAGAATTACACTTTTAACAACTGCTGAAAATTCCTATAGTCCTTTAGAAATCTTAAATGTTGTGTACTTGATATAATCTGTTTATCTGAACCTCTAATGTTGTATTTAAAAATGATAAAGATGTTACGTTTATAAGCATATTATCAATATTGCTTTAATTAATGGTGTTAATAAGGACTTTATGCAAAAAATTTGAAGAAAAAATAATATAAAAACTGTTACTTATATTTCTACCCTTAAAAATAAATGAATATTATAATTTTAAAAAGTTTACTTACCATCCTTCTTTTAATAAGGATTTTTAAACAATTTTTAGAGTTTGGTATAACTTTAGTTGTCCTGCGCCGTGGCGTAGCGGTCTAAGGTAGCGTGCCTTCGTCCCTGGCCACGGAAAGCGGTCGGGTTCTATCCCACCCATGTGGTGAGGATTTTAAGTCCCGGGTACAGGACCGGTGCCCACTCAGCTTCGTGAGGAAAGTGAGGAGCTTACGCTAGGTGAACGGTCCTGGTCACAAAACCAACGTTCCAGCTGGGGGATGCCGAGATGCTGATCACATTTCCTCCCCGTATCGGTTGGATGATCGTCCATCTCTGCCGTGCCGTAAGTGGGTGTGAGGCCGGCAGTCGGGCTGGTAGGCCTTGGCCCTCTTAGGGCTGCCTCGCCAGTGGTTAACTTATAACTTTAGTTCCTCATAATAAATATAGTACTAAAAGTTTACTACATATCAGAAAAAAAGATAAAATTCATAATAATAAAAAATCTGGTATTTATCAATTTAATTGTTTAGATTGTGACAAATTTTATATTGGAAAGAGAAAGCGTATTTTGGAAACCAGAACGAAAGAACATTTTCGTAATATCAAGTATAAACAAACTGATACATAGGCCGTAGGCACAAGTTAAATTCTTAAACAATTAAATGGTTCGATAGATTTAATGGTGTGGTAAAAAGTATTTATTAAAAAAATGAAGATCGCGTAATGAATTTTGAAATTCCGGTAGTCGATAATGTGTTTAAGTTTAATTTCATTTTCAGATTTTGGCAGTACTGACAAAAACATAGCAACCTCTAGCAATTGTAACATTGGCAAC
This sequence comes from Mantis religiosa, assembly GCA_030765055.1. NCBI lineage: Eukaryota > Metazoa > Arthropoda > Insecta > Mantodea > Mantidae > Mantis > Mantis religiosa. The sequence goes on along the minus strand of CM060949.1, from coordinate 41,818,393 downwards.
GAGGTTGTTTGAGCTGATGATGTGAATGAGTATTCACGGAATCGCGATCCTCATCAATTAATGAGAAAATTTTCATAGTTTCTTTTAAGTTAAGTGTAGTTTATGTTACAAATTATTTAATTTGTATAGTATCTTTTGTAAGTTAAAATGAAGGTACTCCACAAATAATTTGTTAAATATTCTCTCTGCTGGCAAATCGGAAATTTTATATCTTTTTAGTTATATTAGAGTGCATGACTACTGTTTTTCTCTCTGCCCTCTCTTTCGGCCTGCCTGCAGTGAAATGAATACGAAGTGTATTATTCCACATGCCCATTAAATCCAGGAATTCAGGTGCACATTGTGGGGCTCCACCTCGGGGCAGCTTTGTTAGCGGACTGCACAAGTTTGGGTTGCAGTGAGAACTGGACTTTGAGAGGTACTTTATTGTGGTGGCGAATTGTGGAATTCTGCGGCCAAGCCTGAGGGTTAAATTCATAATACAATGGGAGTAGGTATACACAGTTGGAGATACAGCGGTCGTACTGTAGCATTAACGCCTCTACATACCAGTTCATTTCCAGAGTACTGCAACATTCATTGTTACCGGGATGAGGCTGTGATATTTGAGATATGCCGTTTGGTTGAAGTGGCCCTGTATGGCAGAAATGCTGTTTCTTATTATTTAATCTTGGGAATTAATAATGGTGTAGATTAATTGAAGCTTCATTCTGTAAATTTTGCCCTGTTGCCAGCACTAAAGGTTCTTATTAATCCTAGGAACATAGGTGGTACAATATACCCCAGGAAAGTTGTTTATTTTTTAAATTGCTTTAGTGGTACGTAATACTGTATTCATAATTATAAAATAAAGTAGAAAATCAGTTCAATGTTCTTCATCCCATGTACAACTGTGTACTCAGCTTGCAAGGCTCAATGTGAAATTCTCTATGTGGTACAAATCTTAAAATTCAGAACATTTCAGGAATTTTACCACAGTTCTGTCAGCATTATACTATCTCGATAGTGCTCTCCATTTTAAATTCATGCCTTGTCCAAAACATTAGTATAAATAATTAAATCTGATTGGAAGCATCCCATAAAAATAATTAGTTGAGGGAATATAAAGAAGAAGGAGAAATTAGGAAATTATGCATGAGACAGCATAGAAGATAGAGAACTCAAATAGTTGGTAAGTAGAGATAGGAGGAATTATGGAAAAAATAGGAATGGGAGATATATGGAGATTGGAGGAAAAATTTGTAGTGTTTATCGCCCACTTTTACTACATTAGGCACCGCAGGCGATAACACTGATGATACATGAGCTGAAGATGGGGCACCGGTGTAATGAGATGGCGGGGGAAACCGGAGATCCCGGAGAAAACCCGCCCCAGCGCCGTGTTGTCCACCACAAATCTCATTTTGCGGTCGCCTGGGATCGAACCCGGGCCGGCTTGATGAGAACCAAGCGGTCTAACCGCTGAGCCACAGCGCGGCCATTTTGAGGAAAGGAATGCATGCGATGTGGGTAAATTGTTAAAATGCAGAATAGAAGATATAGAAAGACAGGAAATATGAGAAGTCTAGAAAAGATGAAATCATTACAATTTTACAAGCAAATAAAATGAAATTGGGGACGAGAAGCATATGTAGATTACTACAATAGACAAGAGAGAGAAGGGTTAGCTTGTATGAGAACAGAAACAATATTTCTAAGAGGGATAAGAGGTAGGGAAAGGGGAATTTTTAAATTGTGTGCGGGAAAAGAAAGCATATAACACTATGTAACAGAATGCTAGGAGGTTGCAATGTGGAGAGAAAAGGTTTGGGAGGAAAAATGGGAGAAATTAGAGAAGAAGATAGTAGCTATAAAATGTTAACGGGAAGGGAGGAAAAGAAGGTAAGAACTATTGGCGAGTTCTTGCAGAAAGTATAAGAAAAACGGGCCAGAAATGTAAATAATATAAGAAAGGAAGATGAGGGGTAAGAAGGGGACTAATTAAGTAACAAGGAGGCATGGAGTTTAAGAGCTACCTGGTAGAACAGAAGACCATGGTGTCATGTAAGCCAAGGTAGCAACCAGGTAAAGACAAATAAATGTAGCCAAAAACATGCGCCCTATTCACTCTGTACACTAACATCGATAAAATTCATTCACAAAAGTAGAAGCCGTAAAATGTTTTGAATGGTCTGTAACTGAACTGATATGGGGTGACATAAACCTGTCCGGGAGGGTGTGGGAACCGTCGCAAACCCCACTGTTAGTCCTGGGAGACTTACTTGCTTTCCTTAGCATATGTAACTTCTCTGGAGGCGATTGATTCCAGATCTGTTTCCATTTCGTATTTATTATTCTGGAGAAGTATTTTGTAATATCCTAATAAGGTACTGTTTGTTGTTCATCTAAGTCTGTAAGTTGACTTGCTTCTTTAGCAGCTTTGTCCGCTTCCTCATTTCCCTTAATGCCGCAGTGTGATGGGACCCACATAAAAAGTAACAATTTTATGTTTATTTAGAGCAATGAGATAAGGATTGTGGATATCTTGAAGTAGCTGAAGGTCCATTGATCGGACTCTGAGAGTTTGGAGAGAACGTAATGAATTAAAAGTTATACGAAATCTGCTCTCACTAGATTTGATTATGTATGTCAAAGCTTGCTTAAGTGCAAAACGTTTGCAGGAAAGTATGGAATAATGATTAGGAAGTTTAAACTGAAGCATCTTATCCGGGGTAATTACAGGGCGTCCATTGTCGTTTTCCGTTTTTGGAACAATCAGTGTAGATGTATGTATGGTTAGGATAGATATTAGTTATTTCTTGAAACAACTGCTTATAGGTAGATACATCTGTATGAGATTTATGATAAGCTGTGATGTTCAACTTTAGTTGAATAATCGGTATTCTCCAAGGTGGAAGGCAGTGAAACTTTCTTGGCATTATAGCAGGAATTTTTGTTATGTTATTCAATGCATTAATGAAGTTATTGTATTTTCTAATTTATGATACAAGTGTTAAATATATTTATCGAAGCTGGGGCGATGACTTTCGATTAGTAAAGCCAGGACAGTAATAATTCTTTAATGTATAAAGGTTTCAATACAACGTGTGTCATCATTAACGCAACATTTTAATGCCTTAATGATATTTAATATCTTTATGATTGACCGAGTTACCAACGGTGGATGTCCGCAGTGCTGCCTACACGTATTTAACTTCTACACATAGTCTAGATCGTTGTGCTGCATTATGCAGTCGATTTGCTTATGTGTTAAGGAAATGTCCATTTAGCCTATTTGTTTGCTCTTTGTCATATATTAATAAAAAATTGCGGTCAGTTTCATACATACAAATATTGACGTTCAATTTCCAGATACATAGATTAAAGTACACTTAGGTACAAAATTACTTCCACAAATGTAAACTAATGTTTTTGGAATCTTTCAATACAGAATGCTACATGCCACCACATTCAAAGACAAAGTTGCTTTTATAATGTTACACAAAATACAAAGAATCTAATGCAAAGTAAGACGAATTCTGTTAACAGCAATTTTCTTGAAACATAACCCCAAATTATTCTCACGTGATTTAAGGTAATTGAGAGGCTGTCGATGGATAAAAAAAAAAATTATATGTATAGCAACGCCATACGCTTAAGGGTAAAATATTCAGCTCGATAGACGTACTACTGCTCCGTCGTAAAGCAATTTGCTGTCACATTTCCCTTTGATCTTGCAACTGTCGTCTACTGATGTTCTCAGTTAATGGCTTGCACCAGTAATGCAACAACTTGGCCTCGTAATACACCTTTTGTGCTAGTTGGTCTCATTAGAGCAGGTTATATACCTTGTTTGTGGCGCTTCGGGAATTGATTCACTTATAAATAGATATCCTTTTTAAGAATAATTAATTTTTGAAAGTTAAGAAATTTGGTTTTATATTCAGTTTTAATTAATTGTGATTATTATAACATTGTGTATTTCAGATAGACGTGAATTTGTTAAGTTGTAACGTTACTCCCTTTTATGCCTATTTCATCACAAAGTCTCCAGTTGCTACTTTTAACTTGTTATTAATCTTGCAATAAAACAATATACCTTTCTTTGTAAGGAATAAAGTTAATATCTTTTACTACTTTCTATTCGATTCCTTTGTAATTGTGGGAAACTAAAACGTTCACCTTGGAAATTATGAGTTCAAGTGTTTATTAAATATTCATTCCATCACTGGCTATACTACATAAGTATTTCAGCCCTGCCGCCATCTCAATATTTATGTACTATTTCTTCTTCATTTCTATTTCTTCTTTTTGCTACATCAATGTTTTTGCATCATATCCTCTGCTCCAGCGTATTTTTCCCCTATAACAGAAACATTTTGTTGATATTTCGCGTTGTCACCATTTTTATTTTTTAAGACTTATCTAACCACCTGTTTTAATTACATATTACAATATTTAAACTATATACCTCCTACTTTTTGCCTTTGATAGCTTTTGAGCATTAATATTATCACCCTATTTGAATTTTAAATTTATAAATACAATTAGTAGTTTGCATGAATATGTCTGTGCTTTCTTTTCTTCTCTTGATTCAATATAATTATTTGACTTACTATTTTTTCCTGCCTCCCCAGGCTACACATGACAAACAACATTTTTTTAAATGTTAATTGCTCTGGAAGTGTCTCTCGCTTTGTTAAAACCCTATACGTTTTAAGTTTTTCATAAAGCACGAACTGTATCTCTTAAGTGTCCTCAGAACTCTTCATTCTGAATGCCTTGTGCATAACTGATAAATTATAAGAGAGGATAAACCCTTACCACACAAAAATGTAAGCCTTGATAACCACACAATGTCAAATACCTGCAAATTGTGTTACCTAGTTATATCTTCGTTGTTATTTATTTTTAATATTTTGATACTTTTCTCAAATGATACTTTTCTCCATTTTAATCTCTTGGCCACGCAATGAGACCGAAATTTTGAAGGCCTCACATAACAATCAGTTGTTTAAAGATTTATTGTCACTTAAAGCCTGATGTAATCCAATATTCTTTTAGTGTCTACAAAAGAACAAGCAAAAAGATGATTTTTGCAAATCTTTATCTCCATTATGCCCGATTTCGTGTTAAAATTTACACGAGCTTAGCAATAGTTAAAACAAAAATCGCATTTCACTAACAAGTGTTAGCTTAACACTCATGTTAAATCTCTTGTTGAACTAACAAGCCAAATTTCTAACGTTAAGTCCTTAACAATTGTAAATAGTCAAGATAGCAGGCATGAACTCAGCTGTTGATGTCGATTTGCTTTATTTAAGACCGTCTAAATGGCATTCGTAATAGAATACGGCCTATGAGGGGAAATGATTTTGAGGAACTATCAGAAGAAAAATTTCTACGGAGGTATAGACTGCCGAAACGAGAGCATGCATCGAAAGGAATATGCAATCTCGCCTTTGCTTCAAGTATTAATAACTTTGCGATTTTATAAGTCTCTAAATTATGTGGATAATGAATTGTCCACCTCCTGTCTTGAAACGTTCAAGTCACTGTCCATCTTCGCAACTCGTTTTAAATTTACGTAATACTGACAAAGTTGTTTGGTGATTGTAGTAGTGACACGTTTATTTGAATTAAATTCGTTTCCAATATTTTCCCACGTGACACCTTGCTCTTTTACATTCACCGCACCCGTCCTCTTATTTTCCACGATATACTTACACTTCGTCACCAATTCAATTAATAATTCTTTCTCCATCGATGAGAAATTTGTCTTACGGCTTTTGTTTACGATGTTATTCACCCGTGATTTTTTTCAGCTGTGTGCAGATGAAAATGAAGACAAAAGCGCAGCGCAGTACGTTCAGAAGATAATACGACTCATCCATAGCCTTGCCCGCCTCGGTAGTGTAGATGGTAGCATGTCTGCCTCACGTTCAAAAGGTCCCGAGTTCGAATCTCGGTCAGGGTGAGTTACCTAGATAAGGTTTTTTCCGTGGTTTTCCCCTAATCTTCAAGACGAATGTCGGGTAACTCTAAGCTCCATGGACCCTGGACTCATTTGGGCATCATTTCACCCAATTCATTCACCGTCCGATATAACTTAACGTTGGGGCGGACGTAAATTAAAAAAAAAAAATCGATAGCCTTCTATAGCTGTAATATTTACAAGTTTCTTGGCGCTAACAGGTGTTTTTTTAGAAAACAGATTGGTTTAATACAAGAAATTTAACAGTATGTTAGCGCTGTGACAATTGTTACGTTACATTTGTTAACGTTTTTTTTAACATCTGTTGGTCAAATCGGGCATTAAGTTTAAATAGTTAGGGGAATAAACGCTCCAAGAATAATTTGTATAAGAGTAGAAAAAGTCATGAGACTACAAGACATCGTATTTTTATTGATAAGTTTACAAAACTCTGTTTATTACATGATAAGTAGGGAAGGAGTAGGTTTACTTTTACGTGAATCTGGTTATACCAGAGAGAGGTCCTAATTACTCTAACAACAGCAAATTTGGGATTAAGTAGTCAGCTTGGATAATGCTTACAAGTACGATTCATCAAGAATGGTGCATTAAGAGAATCCAACGGTCAGTAGGTAGGTGTTTTGTTTAGTAACTAAGAAGTTGTTTTTAATCTTATCTATGTTTTGTTGTCGACTTTAGGTTTCCAGAAGAAACGAAAATATTTTAAACGTTTTTACAGACTTGTTGAGGTTACTCCAACTTTTCGTTATTTTCGCCAAATGGTAAGTTGCATGGTTACGGTTATATGTGCACCAATGGAGCAGCACTCCAGGCTAAAATAAACAAACCTTAGAAAGTTTCACCTTTCGAACACCTCCCCGCCCTCGTGGAAGTTCTTTTCTTACTCCACAGACAGCATGTAACTGTTCAGAAATCTGTCAAGTGGAAAGCATATAATACATAACGTGCACCATATGTTGTGCCAAGCGATAACTCTGCTGTTAGCGGCATGTCCGTCAACAACTTGCTTCATATGTTGGTACAAGCGAACTGGCACGATTTTTCGAATGCTTACACCTGCGTGTACATGAATTCTAAATTGCATTAATGATTGTGTAAAAGATTTTATTCCACCTACAAAAGAATATTATTTCTATGTTGCCAATCTTGTTTCAGTTTTAGCCGAAAAAATTAGGTCATCATGAACATTAATAATAAATTAATAGTGTAAGAAAACCACTTTTTTGTACAGATAATCAACAATTGTATGGAAAGAAAAGCAGCTTAAGTATGTCCATCTGTGAACATTCTAAAATCAACAATTGTGCTTGGAAACTTCATTGCAATTATTTTGGTATTGTCACGGCAACAGGCATAAAACTTCGGCACAAATAAGGAAACAATCGGCGGATAAAGTTTCATGGTAATAATGAGCCTTGCTAAGCAGTTAACGATAGCGCGTAGTGTAAACAGATATCCAAGAAAACTGAGGTAAAGGACTTGCCGCTCAGATAGCGTTTCAGTGTTGGAATGTTCTAGAGATATCTCGATTAACGGAGAATGATTGTTCTTCTTGTTTGCTCCAGAAGGTTTTCGGTTCATGAATTTGTGTATAAAAAGAAGCCATGGCTAATGATTAGAGTAGTGTAAATAAGAGGAGTTGTAGTTGTGAAGCAGTTGTTGTGTAACAGTCAGTGTTGTTGTAACGAGAGCTAATGTAATCAGCTGCAAGTGTTTGTTATTGTCCTCGACCTTGGAAGATTGTTTGATGTAATGTTGTTACGTGAGAATTGGACAGTGTATTGCTACGGAAATAAAGGGATTTTTTGTTTCTGCAACTCAGCCCTTTAATTCTACGAACCCACATAGTTACAGTATTAACAATAGTTCACAGACCAATTTTCAGAACATTGTCAAAAACGGTCCTTGTGATATTAATATATTTATAGTATTTTATTGTTATTTAATTAAACTTTTCCAGATAATGCAATTTTAGTTTCAGAAAAACAATACTTTGTGGTTATACTTATAATCAAATTATTAGTAAATGTATGAGATGAAATTTCTATCTGAACATTGGTTTAGAATAAAAAACTTATTCAATTCTCGTTTATTAATTTTTTATATTGTGTTGTGAAGTGAGTGCTTTGTTATTTAATTGCACAAACACTCGCGACATTATAAAGAAACCACCTCATCAATTTCCTTTGGTGTTATTTTTATCCAGGCACAAGCATTTTCAAGCTTGTAGTTTGAAAACTGCATCTTGTTTAGGAATTTATATTCTGAAAGGCGTTGAAAATGAAAACAAACGTGAGAAAATCTCCAAAGTAGGTGGCATAAAGCACTGTGCCCTCTTACAGTGATCCACTTAAATAGTTATATACCACTATTTTAAAGGGTTGGATGTCATTAAAAATAATAGAAATTGAAGTACATGGATTACTCTATTTAATTAAGCAGATAAAATTTTGTTAATTTTTTTGCACTTTTTGACCAATTTTCAGAGATTGGTATCCTTAACAGTAACTGGTTTTACTTGAGTTACTAAAATTCCACACATCAAATTTGTTTATATAGACATGGAGCTGTTTTTATATACTCTAATTACTTGTATACTCTACTCACCTCCTTAAATGTTATTGTGTGCGTAGTCTGTGTGTAAGAATAGCGTTCGGGGTGGAAGGGTGTTGCCTTGCAGGTGTTGCATAAAGATTTGTTTGTTCTTATAATGCCGATCTGTTTCATTTTCTATTTGTGTTCATTTCGGTGTTTGATGTGCTCGTCTGTGGGCATTGTACTCACTACCTTGTATTTCTCGTATTTGGGTAGCTTGTTGATTTTGGCAAGACATTCATGTTGAACTTGAACTTGTCTCTTTTTTTAATAAGGAAAGTTCTGTGATAAGTTAGCGGGGGATAGTCGTCACGGTTTATCCCGTGGCAAGATGCTAAGAAGATCGGGATAGGACGCGTAGGAGAATTAAGCCGACCATTCCATATACGAATGGAGTGCACACTTCAAATTCTCACACTGGACTGGGCAGTCCCCATCTGCCTGTCGTAGAAGATCTGACCGCGGAACATGCCACCGAGTCAAGCCGATGCATTAGTGGAGAAAGCGTTCAAATCTCATATGATCAGCATCAGTCGAGACATAGCATTGAGAGCTGTGACGTTTCTTTACGGGATTCAAACCTGCAAAGGTTTAAGTTCTACGAATTTTGAATGTCATAATAAAGTGAAAGGAGTTAGCACTTTAAAGCAACTAGTTAATCTGCTTGCATCCAAAGGCAAAAATCAGGCACAGTAATGACTTCTACATCTATTTATGCCACCACTTATTATGTATAAGACAGTATTTTATTAAATAACATCTGGAAAAGTCGAGAAAAGAAAACTATAAGAAAAATCCAGTTTATTGTGAAATGGACATTGTGACTTTGTGGGTTCGTGAAATTAAAAGTCCAATTGCACTGAAAATGTTCTTTACTTCCACCGAATTACAGTTGGAACACTTGCCGATTACACAGAATTACGTAGCACACACAATTAGAATTCACAATTTCGTCTGTCACAGGTCCATGCCCCACTCACAATTACGTACAACTCCTCTAATACACGTACACAGTCTTCCAGTCCGTTCACTAGCACGGCGCTCCTCACGGCTGCTCGCAAAGAACTGAACTGAACTCTATCTCAGCCCGGCGCTTCGCTTATATAAGACCAACTGACCTATCTAGGAGGTTCCGGGTTAGATGAAATATCCCGACTGTTCCAGACGTCAGGGGGAGGGGAAAGAGGCGGCCAGCGACCGGTGACACTTTCCTAACCATCCCCTCAGTTAGTGACATGAGATAAATGGGCAGGCGTTGTCTGAATGCTTCCCGTCTGGCCCTACCTGCCAGCTGGTTCTATCGGGAATTCTGATGTTTGGGTGACAATATATTAAAGACAAAATATCTTCGAGATAATTAACACATTGACGCACATTAACTTGATTAGTTTTAAATTAACTTTGGGGACATATATTTATATTTAATAAGAAAATGTCAAATTAAATATTATCGGTAAGGTGGAGTTTACCCTTAGACTTAGAAGCAAAGAAAAAGAAAGAAACTGGCTGTTTTGCCGTTCGTTATAAACTAAAAGTATTAGTTCTACGGAAATAAAAACTTCAGAAACGACAATTTTACACATACAGAACCTGAAACATTTTCCTCGTATTTATCTCACATTTTTGGTGGATGCATGTTTAGTGAAAACCGTTTTAACAGAAAATTTCTAAAGCGAAATAATCGTGAGTAAAATATTATGAAAATATCTCAGAATTTTTCATAAAAATGAATATATTAAGGAATTATTACATAAGAAAATCACGTGAAATCTAAACGTAAAATATTTGTTTCTATAGTGAAAACACTGCTTAAAATATTGTCACGAGGCCATTGTTGATCGAGGTGGCGGCGGTAACTGTTTCAAACAGACAGGCGTGCAGTGTATGGATGAAAGCTCGCAGAATCGGCGGGGGGAAAGAGACGGATTTCTCGAGAGTTATAGGTTTTTGTTCTAGTCGCGTCTCGGTTGTTTGAGAAATTTCTGGAATGTGAGTAACCTATAAAAAGACAGCCCACCTGCCTCATGAGTCGTTAACTGTACTCGCGTGCATGAACAGCTGGTGAGTTGTGTCGATGACCTTGCAAGTTTTATTGTGTATGTGACGTAATTCTGGACTACTGTGTACGAAGCGTGCTTCTACGGAAATAAAGTGCAATTTTCGGGATTTGTAACCTGGACTTTTGATTTCACGAACCCATAAAGTCACAATATGAAGGTTTATGGTTTCCAGCCTCCAGTTACAATAGTTCCTATACGTAAATAAGTAAATTTCTTAAAGCACTAAGGGAGTGTATCTGTAGGGCTACCAAACATTTGCCACACACCATTATTTGTATGTACTACAAATGTATTTCTATTTAATTCTCATTTATTTGCTGATGGACTATTCGTGTTCCATCTTTTAACAGTCCATTTTCATTTATTTTATACTTTTTTCGTCTAAATATTTTCCCTTCGTAGTTGTATTTATGTTGAGAGGCCGGAGGGATGCGCGCTCGCATGCAATACAAATTAGCTGGACATATAGTGTGAATGACGTCAGATGTACAGCAAGACCAAGTATGCAGACATCAAAAACAAGGTAACGTAGTCCTCTGTGAACTAGTGAAGCATTGTCTTCCAAGTGTATGCAGACATAAGGTCAAGGTGTAGTATAACGTGTCAGTTTTGTTTCCTCTCGATGTACCTGTCGTGCTCAGGCGGTACCAACCTGCAGTTGTTTAATATATGCAAACAATAAAGGGTATAATCAATGTGAAGTATACCTTGGAAACACACACACGCCTCCGGCCTTTATTTATGTTCATTAACTAATATTTTTGTCCACACACATTTTCTCTGAAACTCAAGAATTTTTCTGACTGTATTTTATATATCCTGTTTCCTCCTAAATAATTTTCATTTGCCTTTCGGGTATCTGATTTGCTCATTCTTTAACCTTTGTGCTTCTGCTCTTATTCATACCATGGCACTTGTTTGTTATTGTGAAATTACTGGCAAGGGTGGCACGGTGTTGAATGACTGGCTTAGAATGTCACCTTTTGGATGTTATCGAAATGGATGCACTTTCAAAGGGTCACTGAACAAGTGACCTTCCTAGAGGAGTGCGCATTTGGCTCTCTAGTTATATGAAAGCACGTGTTACAAAATATTCTGTTCTGAAATTGCGTAACCCAGTTTATACATTAATTATTGTTGTGCTTGATATCCATTGCCACCTTCACGAGTTTTGAATGCTGGGTTAATGATATCGCGATGTTTTAAGTCCAGGTTAGCGGGATATCGCGGGAAACAACTGAAAAGAAACCGAAAAAAATCTGCCCCTCCATCCTAAAGTAATCTTCATCTGTTTTTATTTGTTGATTCTTGTGATGTCATGGAAAGATTAGTCCTATACCAGCATATACCGACAGGATGCTAGAAATATATCTATTGTATGTGTATCTCCTCTATTCAACAAAATGTTTGCTGAAATTAATTCTGAAAAGGCGTATCTCGATTAAAATACAGTAGATAAGAAGAGGAAATTTCTGAAGCTACACGAAAATGTGTAGCTTTTACTACATACGGCACCGCAGGCGGCGACACTGATGATACATGAGATGAAGATGGAGCACCGGTGGAATGAGATGGCGGGGGAAACCGGAGATCCCGGAGAAAACCCGCCCCAGCGCCGTTTTGTCCACCACAAATCTCACTTTGCGGTTGCCTGGGATCAAACCCGGGCCGCCTTGGTGAGAGCTAAGCGGTCTAACCACTGAGCCACGGCGCGACCACTGAAGCTACACGAAAATAAGCTATAGTAGTAGATAAATAAATGTAATTGTAACGCAGACTTTTGCTTTTAGACCATTTCATTCTACTTGCAATCCCAACATTGAATATTACTTAAAGAATTCTCCGGAAGGTATCATTAATTCAGTCAAAATTACAATCAAGTTAAAAAGTTTAGATGTAATAACGTTGCGTGCCTAAGCAGCCAATTCTAATCATATTTATTATTGCAAACAAATAAAAATGTTAAATTTTTCTTAAAAACAACAGTCTTTTAGTTTAGAAAAAAGAATGTTAAAGAATATAGGACGTCCTTATTTTACCTTCAGCAGGATCGTGTATACAGTTTGCACACAATTGCCGATAAAGTGTATCGACAGCTTTCTGGCCGCACATTTAGGTAGTGTTAGGATATCTTTACCATAAGGTTGTACCCTTCTATTAAACAGTAGTTTACGGTACAGCTTATATTCGATAACTACCGCAATTGGGCACGTAAGTGGCATGCCTGCAGGATTTCATGTCCAGTCTTAACCAATGATTATCTAGAGTTGTTACTGGAAGGGTCATGTAATGTCAAAGTTGAAATGAAGCCTTGACAATTGAGGTCATTACTGAGTAAACGCTACGTTTTGGTTAGTAATTTCCTTGTAAATGATGCATATTGTTTCGTAATAACGGGGCCTGTGATTTGGCTAAAGAAGGAATGAAGATTGAATACGTGTTTCATGTATGTATGCTGGATTATACAAATGTTAGTTTTCTCTCTCTTTCAAATCTAAAACCAAATATATAACACTGGTGATTTTACATCGACTTTGTTAAGTGTTCCAAAATGCTCATACATGTAATTTCTTTAAAACAGAGCTTTAGAGGGAAATCAGTGTTAAAAGGTTTGCTGTATTGAGCAATTTATCAAGTAAAATTGCTAATAAATCAATTATCGTGCTTTAAAATTCATGATTTTTGTGATATCTAGCTTTTTCCGGAACTCTTTCAAAATTTTAGAGGGAATGGTGTCTCAAACTATCCAAGAAGTGTTCAAAATCTGACCAAAACGTTTAAAATACTAAGAAAAACATCAGATGATCTGGCATTTGCACAGCTGAGCCTAACATAATACAAGATGTATAGGATTTTGCAATCTAATTAGTGAAAATGGCACTCTTCTAATGAATTGGAGATAAATGTGAACAAAATGTGTTATAATTGACGGTTTGGTGGCAAACAAAGAGATGACACCAGTTCCATTGCAATTTCGTAAAAGCCACTTCCCAAAATCTGAAATCTGAGGTATGTAATGTAGCTTTAACCGTACAAAATGTAAGGAAAAAAAGGAAAATAATACCTCACTAATCAACTGTAGTTTTTAAATTGTATATCAGAAGATTAGCTAACTATGAATAAATGAATTTTAATAATCGACAAGGTGGGATTGACAGAAGATGCCTATACCATGATGCTATCTGATTTTGCTGATAAAATTTAGAATACTTGAAATATGCTCCAAAGTGCGATAATTATATTAAGCTCTATTATGAACAATATTATTTAAAGATGTTAGTAAGAAAGACAAACGTAACATATTTTAAAATCAAAATATCATTTTTGTGTAATTTAGGTCATCTAACGTTAAGTCATATCGGACGATGAATGGAATGATGCTAAAAGGAGCCCAGAATCCATAGAACTCAGAGTTACCCGACATTCGTCTTTCAAGATAAGGGAAAATCCTGGAAAAAGCCCTATCCAAATAACTCACCCTGACCGAGATTCGAACTCAGGACCTCTCTTGAACGTGAGCCAGACGCGCTACCACTACGCTACCGAGGCGGGCAATATCAATTAAAATCGAAATAATTACAAATAATGAGCCAATATAAGAATTAAATATGTTTAATTAAATATGTTTAATTAAATATTAAAAGCAGAAGCATTATTAACAAGAAAGTATTCTTCATATTTAAGTTTGATTTATGAGTCACTATGTTTACACTCAGTCTTCACTTACTTGTTGTTGTATAATTGAAACGTTTTCAAGATCATTCGATCTCATCCTCAGCTGTTTGGTGACTAAATGAACCTTCCTCTTCTTCCACTACTACGGAGCTCCGCTCACTCTGCCATCTGGTGTTAGGGGCACTAAGTTTTAATACTTCATTTAATGCCGGGATTTCAAAATTTATAACTTTATCACGGTTTTTGTTTATGAATATTTTTTTCCCAAATAACCAATTCTATGGGTGTACTTAAAGATTTTAACAGTTTAATGTTGTGGCTAATGTTGTGGTTTTCTGTCCAAAAATGGCGTGAAACTGCAGATTTTTCTGTTTGTTTCAACTAAATGTTCCTCTGGTGTTCTTTTTGCCTGATTAACAAGTTTCTCTTAGTTTTTTCTATGTAGCTTTTTTCACGGGTTTCACAATTAATCTGATAAATTCCTGATTTCAAATTGTTGGGGATTGAATTTTTCAGTGGTTTATTTAGCAGGTTCCTCAGACTGAATTTGTTTTGGGGTGCTAGTTTTAAGTTTAGTCTTTTGAAGATTCGTTCAAATTTTCTAAAAGCCTATGGATGGTAGGTGAATTTTCTATATTGCCAATTTGTGTTTTTAAGTGGTATGAGAGTGGTATTTTTTTATATTATCTTCAGTTTTTCTTTTCTCTTCATCATGTTCCTTATGATGGCTGTGTTGAATCCATTTAATACCACTATGTCTTTTATGTGTTGTTCTTTCAAAAATTCATCCTTACTCAGTGGCATGTTGTATAGCTGGTGAATTAGATTTCTAAAGGCAGCTAGTTGATGTGAAACTGGGTTGTATTCATTTTTCTTTATGTAATTATCTATGTGTGTGGGCTTCCTGTATATTCCAAAATCTACACCATGACGATTTCTAGTTATCTTGAGGTCCAAAAGGGGTAGGGTGTTGTCTCTTTCTACTTCCACAGTAAATTGCATGTAATTATCTTGCAGGTTTAGTAATTTTAGAGAATCTTCTCTAAGTTTTTCCAGAATGATAGCAAAAACATCATCAACATATCTCTGCCAAAATTTATAAATCTGTGGGAAGGCCTTTACTATGTGTGTTTCAAAATAGCTGATGTACAGGTCTGCTAAAATAGGCGAAAGTGGGCTCCCCATAGCTAATCCTTTTGATTGTCTGTAGAATTTTTGGTTAAACATGAAGTAATTATTCCTTATGCCTAAATCTGTAAGATTGATAATTTCATCTATTTCTCTGGGGTCCGTTGTAGTCTGGGTTAGCCATTTTTTGAGGAATGTAGGTATTTTTTCTACTGGAATGCTTGTAAAAAGTGCCTTAACGTCAAAAGAAACTAGTATGTGATTTTCCGGGATGTTGTACTTCTGTAGGTGATTTATCAATTCTAAGGAGATTTTTATTCCCAAACTTTGAAATTTGTCATATGATTTTAATTTTCTTACTAACCACTTTGCAATGTGGTATGTAGGTGAATTGATGCCATTGATGATGGGTCTCATGCTGTTGTCTTGTTTGTAGATTTTTGGCAGACAGCACAACCTTGGTAGTGTGGGGTTGGAGGATTTTAAGTTGTATTTTTCAGATGTACTTAATGTTTTTGTAATTGATAAAGCTTTATTAACAGAAGTGATACTTTTGGATAATGGATTTTTTGGAATTATTTCATATTCTGGACTGTCTAACATAAGGTTTACTCTCTGAATATAGTCTTCTGTCTCCATAATTACTAGAGAATTACTTTTGTCGGCTTTTAGGTATACCACAGGCTTCCTATTTAAATTTCTTATTGTTTTGTTGTCAGTTTTATTGTATATTGGGGGTAACTGCTTTATTATATCCAGACATTCAATTTTGGCTTTGGTTAAGTTTTCATTTTTTAGGTTATGTGTGGCTATTTCTCTGTCGGCGATAAAATCGTCGTTATTATTTGAGACGTTAACAAACGTATTGAAACCTTTCTGGAATAATCTAATTTCATTGGTTGTAAACTTTTGTTGCGATAGGTTTATTACGTTAACTTGTTCTTTAAAATCTCGGTGTTTTGGCTGATGAGGGTGTTCCAGTTGCCGTTCTTTTAACAGTTTGAATTTATTCTTAAGTCTTTCGTTTTTCTTAATCATTAATAATCATTAATAATTGAAAACGTTTAAATTATGCAACAACAAGTAAGTGAAGTTTGAGTGTAAACATAGTGATTCATAAATCAAACTTAAATATGTTTAATTAAAATAAAGTTTTGTAACGTTGTCGGTATTTCTTCACTGCTCTCTGCATATGAAAAATGGTCGTTAAGCAAAGAAAAAAGAAGATCAAGAACATAAGTAATGATACGGTTAAAACAACTTCCCGAATACAGGTTAGATCCCAAACAAAATTCAGAAACAATTGATATGTACAGCTTAGTATTGAATGATCATTCAGTATCATGGATTTCCATCGCATTTCCAAAAATCTATACATTAAAAGTCCAGAAGACCTATCAAGAGATTTCCAGAGATATCGAAGACCTATCAAAAACTAGAAGGACTAATTTCAATTGAAGTAACATAATTTGAAGACGGAGAAGATCCAATCCATATTGTGTATAAAATGATGATGGTGAATAACTATTTGCAAATTATAATGCTCATCTGTATTAATCAGAGCTTGCCGATTCTATCGAGATTGATATTTTTTCTCAAGAAATTATGGTAGTGCCATAATAAAAATTCTTAATCAAAATGGCTCAGTTTTTAACCTTATAAGCAACCTTTTATGTCCTTAGAACAAAAACTTTTATCGCATAGTTTTTGTGGTTTAGTAGTCAGCATTTTAAACGACTGGGGTGAGGTACATTTATTTCAATTAGAAACATTATCAAGGCTCTGCAGAATCTTGAGTTGTAAATGTGAGGATACGAGAAAGAAGTGTATTTTTATGCAAAATTAATAAGACATAAATAAAATAAAAACTCCGAAGTATACAAAGGAACAGTAAGTAACTCTTTATGAAATCTCCGACGCCAGATAAACGTTTAATTTAAATCTGGCTTATTTTAAGGACGACAGTCGCAAATTTTAAAGGAATATTCATCTTATCATAAGAATTTAAGTTGCTTAAGCTTCTGAAACCTGTTCACTTCACTAAGATGAGTTTGATCACACGAAACAAAAAAGCCCTTTAAGACAATTCTATAAATATCCTCTTAAATTCGCTTAAAGTTTAACCAAGTTTGAACACCTGGGACCTTAAAGTATGTGACAGCTTTATGCTGAAAACACGCACAGTTCATTATGTTGTACACTTTTTCAAATAAGGGTTCCCTTTGAGATAATTCTTACTTAACACGTACAATTTAAATGTCATGAACCAATGCTACATTAAGCAATCATCCATAAGTTGAATGCTAAAAAAGGAACCATATTCGGCAAATGTTCAGCAGAGACATGTAACAGAAAGCGAATAGAGATAAGCCCCCTTAGCGCAGTGGTAGCGCGCTGTCTCAAGGTCCTTATTTCAATCACAACTTACGTGAGATCTTTCCTCACTGGGAGGTGCGGTCTGTGATGCACTCAGCCTCTTGACACCAATTAAGTAGTCATATTGCTGGCAAGGTGGGATCCCAAAAAGGTAAAGTATTCGCCTTATGACAGGGGAGTCGGCGGAGAGACCCTGTCACCCCTCACCATGTCAGTGGCTGCGGCTGGAGGCGCAGTGGCCGGGCGTAAAGAGTATAAAGCTCTGCCTATGGGAGATGCTATAGGGATAGCTTAGCACAGGGTAGGATATAGAAAGAATAAGAGCGAGGCATTTGAAGGCTTCGTTTGTTTCCTTTTAATATTTCCATTCAATGCACGACTTCTATCATCAAAGTACAACTGGGTGGCATTTACTTCAGAAGCCTAGTTATTCAAATTTATACATGTTCTTCTTCCTTCACGGGTTAGGCTTAAGCCTGTTCCGGTCTCACATTTCCTGAAGCCATCTCTTTAGTGGGCGTCCAATTGATCTTCGTCCTCTTGGTTCATAATTGAAGGCTTGTTTTGGTATTCTTTCTCTTGGCATGTGATTTAGGTGTTCGACCCATTTGTTTCTCTATCTTTGGACTTCTTCTAATAACGGTTGTACTTCTAATTCTTTTCTAATAATTTAATTACAAATATGATCTTCTCTTGTACATCCTTTGATTGATTGCAAGAATCTCATTTCAGCAGCTTGTATTTTACTCTTTTCCTTTTCCCTTATTATCCATGCCTCACTTCCATAGTTTAGTATTGTTATTGCCATCACTTTGTGGAATGTTATTTGAGTTTCTTTCCTTGCTTTATTCCTCAGGGTTCTCTTAATTGTTCCGCAAACTGCTTGGAATTTTTGTATTTTATTCCTTATATCTTGATTTCCAAGGTATTGAAAGTGCGATACTTGTTCTATTATAGTTTCCTCTACTACAATTTTGGTCCTTATTGAGTATTTTCTCTGGAATTCCATTACTTTAGTTTTTGTCTTTGAGATTGTTATATCATATTTTTTTACAAATTTAGTTTAGTTGATATATTCCTTTCTGTAGTTTATCTTCCTTCTCAAAGATTAAAACTATATCATCTGCAAATAGAAGAGCGTTTATTTTTCTTCCTTGTCCTAAACTAATCCCCTAATGCACTACTTTTTTCCATTCTATTATAATTTCATCTA
Organism: Mantis religiosa; assembly: GCA_030765055.1. Classification (NCBI taxonomy): domain Eukaryota; kingdom Metazoa; phylum Arthropoda; class Insecta; order Mantodea; family Mantidae; genus Mantis; species Mantis religiosa. Next base: position 41,799,372 of record CM060949.1, on the reverse strand, counting down.
TATATATTAAAAATAATTGGAGATAGACTACATCGTTTTCTTCAATCCTATGTTTATTTCAAATTCATTTGTTATTTCTCCTTCCATTTCCATAACCAATTTCGTATTTCTGTATAAGTTTTGAATAATTTCAACTAAATGTAGTGGGTATTCCTTTTTACATATTATATCCCATAACAATAACCGGTTAACTTTGTGGAACGCTTTTTCTAGATCTATAAATGCTAGATGGGTTTCAAGATAAAATTATCTTCGTTTTTCTAATATTTGTTTTATTGTAAAGTCATTTTCTATGCATGCTCTGCCTGTTCTAAATCCATGTTGTTCTTCACTAATATGTGTTTCAGCTATTATTTTCAACCTAGTTGTTATAATTCGAGTATATATTTTATAAATTGTATTTAAAAGGTGTATACCTCTATAATTTTTGCATTCATTTCTTTGCCCTTTTTTAAAGATAGATATAACTTTAGCTTTCTCCCATTCTTTTTGGATCTTCTCTATTCTCCAACATGTGTAGTGTTTAGCGCCCGCTTTTACTACATACGGCACCGCAGACGGTGACACTGATGATACATGAGATGAAGATGGAGCACCGGTGGAATGAGATGGCGGGGGAAACCGGAGGTCCCGGAGAAAACACGCCCCAGCGCCGTGTTGGGGTCCATCTTCATCTCACGTATCATCAGTGTCACCGCCTGCGGTGCCGTATGTAGTAAAAGCGGGTGTTAAACACTACACATTTTGGGGAATAAAGAAGATAAAAAAAGAATAGGAAATAGCTAAATTTAGTAAATGTAGTATGTAATATTTATCCATACTTTTTTTTTATTGCTTGTTCCATTTATACCCCGCCTTTAACTACTATGGTCATATCGGCGGCATTCTCCGTTGGAACATACCGAAGGTGTTAACTCGTTATCTTTGGGTTTTAATCATTACATCACGCACACATTCACACTCTCATTCATACTTCCAGACTCTGGGGAAAATGGGGAATTATCTTGGCCGGAGAAAAATCCCCACCCCCACCGCCGGGAATCGAACCCAGGACCCCTAGCACGGCAGGCAGGTGCTCTACCGACTCAGCTAGGGGGACAGCCATTTTTATTTTATTACACTACTTTTAGAACTTAAATCATACTTTCATACATATATAATATAAGAATATCAGCTATCCTGAGAGAGAGAGAGAGAGAGAGAGAGAGAGAGAGAGAGAGAGAGAGAGAGAGAGAGAGAGAGAGAGAGAGAGAGAGAGAGAGAGAGAGAGAGAGAGAGAGAGAGAGAGAGAGAGAGAGATTGATAGATGCCTCCTGCTGGAATGTTAGCCCCAAAACTCTGAATTTAGAAACTATAACGGTAAACATGTCCGTCAAAGCGATTCACGCAAATATTATTCACAACTACAGGCCACAGCAGAAGGGTACCAGTGCTAGTTATGCATGCTTAATACTATCATATTGACCATTGTTTGTATCTCAACTAAGCATTTGCTCTATTTGCAAGATCATAACAGCGTGAGAATGTTTATTGATTTCTTATAACTGGCTGTGTGTGTGTGCGAAGGTAATTTGAAATATTGAAGTATGTAGTGCAATGAACCATGAACCCTTGACTGACAGCTGGAGTATATACGTAAATTAGCCACAGGTATGACAACGATGCATCTATGTACTGCTGGTGTCCGATTCTCGCGTTGCTCTTTGACTTTGTACACACCAGGTAGATTATGCAGAAGGTGCGTGTCAAAGGATTGACATGAAAGCTCAACTGTGTATGCTGCGGGTGTGTATTCAACCCAGGCGACGCCTACTGTGCAAATACATAAACCTAACAGTTTGGTACCACATATAACGAACTGTATATTGCTTACATTTAAAATAAACAGCTACAGCCTAGGGTACGAAAACTTTGCCGATGTTTCCGATGTTTTTTACAGTTGCCACAATCCCTATCTGTGCTTCACAACACGCCCAGGGGACAATCTGTTAGTTATTTGAAATATTCCCATTAGTCTATGAACAAAATCAAGCCTAGTTGAGTGGTAAAAGGGGAGGAGTGTGGGAACTTTTCACCTAAGTGGCTCCTGACACTATCACACTAATGCATGGATGAGGAAGTCTCGTATTGGTTTATTCTCAAAAGGCTAGGAAACAAGGATTAGCTTTATGGACACAGATTGGCTGCAGACTCCAGAGTGTAGACAAAGGATGGAGCAAGACTGCAGTGTACTGCTAGAACCAGCTAGGTAGTGTGTAGGAAAGGAGGTTTAGTACTTCCTTAGCAACATTCACCGAGTACCTGAAAACATACTTTCAATGATTATCTTGGCCCCGACTTTATTTCATATATACATTTCTGATATTCCTGACTTAGTTACCATTAATTTAGCTATTTACTCTGATGACACAGTACTATATTATTCTCATATTAATCTCCAGCACGCACAAGTGGTACAGCTCCCTTTAGATCGCCTAACTCACTGGTTCAGCACTTGGCGGATCTGTTTGAACCCTCATAAAACCGAGGCTAAAATCTTCACTCTTCGCCGATATACTCCACTTCCTCCGGTGTGTCCCTATAGGAAAAAAGTCCCTTGGCTCCCCACTACAACTCCCATTAAATACATTGGAGTGCCTTTGGACTCTCGACTGATCTGGCGTGCTCACATCGATCGTCTTATATCACTATCCTCCGGGCGGCTTTCAAACCTCCCACCTCTCTTACATCGCCGTTCCAGCCTCGGCCTACAGTCTTCATTGTTACTCTACAAATCACTCGTTCGTCCGCTTATTACATATGCCTGCCAAGTGTGTGTATGTGGGGGGGGGGGGGGGGCGTCGGGCGCAAACACATGTTATCTGCGTCGTGTTCAAGTTCTACAGAATGACTTCATGCGCATCGCTACCAACGCTCCATGGTTCATTCGTAATCAGCTGCTCCATCACGAACAAGGACTCTCACCTCCTCATCTACATTCGCAGGATCGCCCGTCATTTCTTTCCCACACTGCAATAAGTTCCAGGAGCTGTGCATTATAACATCGGCGTCCACACGAGCCAACCCTCACGCTTAAAGAGCAGACTACCGCAAAACCAGCTTGAGTGATACATCTGATTCCAGTGATCCTAGTGCTGATGGTGTCTTACTTCTCCAATATTGACTTAATTCCTCAGAGTGTGTTATTACAGTTCTAACTTAATGTGGTTAGTGGGTGGCCTTTTAGCCTATCCCTGAGTGCTACTGTTCTTTAGTTTATTGTTCTCTAGCCTTCTTTGCACTCTAATCTGTAAAGCATTGTACTTCTGATTGATCAATAAAAAAGTATATATATATATTCAACGAAATCGCAATATGGTCGTTTTGGGTACTTAAGCTGCAAGGGAAGCAGAAGTTGCTTTAGCTAAGATTAAAATAAGCGAAAGTTTTTAATTAAAGATATATGGTTTTCTAGAGAAATTGTATGATTTGCCATGTATGATATCTTATTCCATAATTTTGGAACTTTAGAAATTCAAAACGTATTTACTTCCAATAATGCCTAACCTTGATTCACTGATCATACCACTCCTTAGCCATCATTTGTAAGTTTGGCGTTGTGGGCATTTCCAATATAATGGGATATGCAATATAAAGCTATTGATACACATGACTAATGTATTGTAAAATAAACAAAAATTTTATCAACGTGCTTTATGTTATGGAAGCTAACATTATTTTTCATGCAGAAGTATTTGGATACAAAAAGACTGAAAGATTGATATAGTAATCAGATGACAGAACCTTCCTGCGCGACACTTATCTCATTTCGATGCGGTCGTGCCGTGGCTGAATTCTTAAACCGCTTGGCTCTCACCAAGACGGCCCAGGTTCGATCCTAGGCGACCGCAAAGTAGGATTTGTGGTGGACAACACGGCGGTGGCCTGGGATCTCCTGTTTCCCCCGCCGGTTAGGACGGGGTTAGTATTTCATTACGGAGGGGATTCAGTACGTAGGCCACCATGCTGGGCCCATTGTTCCTATGCCCCCATTTGGGACATCCCCGGGAGGAAGGATGCGGCGAAGGAGACAGAGCTGCCGATCCAAGGAGCCACGGCAGTACTGAGGGCAGGGTTCCTACAGTTTTTTTGTATAGAGACTTCCCCCGACAGGCCAGGACAACGGACACGTTCCCCTATTGCGGGATGGCAACCAGCTAGGCCGCGCCGTGGCTCAGTAGTTAGACTGCTTGGCTCTCACCAAGGCGGCCCGGGTTCAATCCCAGGCGACCGCAAAGTGAGATTTGTGGTGGACAACACGGCGCTGGGGCGGGTTTTCTCCGCGATCTCCGGTTTCCCCCGCCATCTCATTCCACCGGTGCTCCATCTTCATCTCAGGTATCATCAGTATCATCGCCTGCGGTGCCGTATGTAGTAAAAGAGGGCTTTAAACACAATACATTTCATTTCCAGCAGTCGAGTCCCAAAGGACCCAGGCAGGCGATCCGAGCCCCAAAGGTCCCTTGGCTGGAGGTCCCGAAATAGTCCCAACAGAGAAGCTGAGACCAGCAACCGACCTACCGGAAGAGGAAGTAGTTTACCTCAGAGCATATCATCCTGTCATGCACCGCCGAGGCACCTGCCGAGACTTCTACCCTGAAAGAGACCATCAGATGAGAGATGATGTGAAATGATAATGGAGATGAAATGGAGGGACAGGAATTTCGGGGGATATAATTAACCTACCCAGCATTTGCCTAGCGATCCGGGAAAACCCGCGACAAAACCCATGGATCAGGTAGATCGGGAATCGAACCCGGGCCTCCCGATGCGGGCCACAGGCGAAACCGCCTGAGACATCCGACTCGGTCTTTTCACCAGTGCTCCATCTTCATGCCATATATCATCAACTGATCGCCTGCGGTGCCGTATGTAGTAAAGGCGGGTGTTAGGCTACAAATTTAATTTGAATGTTTCAGTGATAGAGCGTAATGGAATTGTTTCGACACATTTTTTGAACAATTTTTTTTTCAATTTACATCCTTTAACGTTAAGTCATATCGGACGATGAATGGAATGGGTGAAATGATGCTCAAATGAGTCCGGGGTTCATGGAGCTTAGAATTACCCGACATTCCTCTTTTAGAATAAGGGAAACTCCGAGAAAAACTTATCCAAATAACTCACCCTGGCCGAGATTCGAATCCGGAACCTCTTGAACGTGAGGCAGACATGCTACCATCTACGGGAATTATTCGAGAGTAATATATACCATATATAGGTAATATTGTATATGGGTACTTAATCTCGTCTAAATTTGGAATAATCTATCCCTTAGAGTTAGACACTAAAAATTAAATGTTACATGAAATAATTGCACTTTATGATAATTAAGTACATACACTTCGTGTGCACGTATACTTTGTAAGTACTATATGACTACTCATAACTGTCTTCTTCTTCTTCACTTCACGGCATGGGCAGAGTGCCCGTTCCGTCTCACAATAATTGCTTCTTCCATCTCTTTTTAGGTCTGCCAGCATCTCTCCTTGTGGCTGATATTGGAATGCAATCTTAGGCAGTCTTGTTTCGGACATTCTTTGTATATGCTGCATCCATTCCTTTTGATATTTTTCAATTTTGCTACTTATCGAGTCTACGTTGTGCCCCTTTCTTATGTCTTCATTCCTTATTCTATCCAACCTTGTGCATCCCTTTGTTTTCCTTAAAAAGTTCATCTCTGCACTTTGAATTTGGCTTTTCATTTTCTTCGTGAGTACCCATGCCTCACTTCCATAAAGTAATGCAGGGACTGCCATTGTTTTGTACAACTTTAATCTTGCATCTATTCTTGTTTTATTTCTCAACGTTCTATGCACTGTTCCACAAATCATTTGGAATGTTGCAAGCTTTTTGCTCACATCTCTGTCTGTTTTCATCATATAATTAAAATTACATCCTAAATATCTGAATTCTTTTAGTTGTTCTAGTGGTTTGTTGTCTAAAATTATTTTTGATTTTTATGTTGTTTTCTCTAAAAGGCCATTATCTTAGATTATTCCGACGATATTTTAAGATCATACTATTGGCATACTTGGTTCAAGCGGTGTAGTGCATATTGTAATTTATCCTCCGTTTCTTGTATTAAAACCACGTCATCTGCTTATAGTAAAATATTTAAAACTTTATTCTTATTTATTTTTATTCCTGAATTAATAATACTTTTCCAATTTTGGATGATGTTATTTACATATATATTAAAAGAGTAGGTGATACAGTGCACCCTTGTATTACGCCTCTATTAATTAAAATTGGTTCGGTTTTATGAACTTCTGTGTTTATTATTATTTTGGAGTTGCTATACATATTTCTGATTACTTTAATTAATTTTTGGATATCCACTATTTTCCATAGATTTTCCCTATTAACAGCGTCAAATTCCTTCTTGAACTCTAGGAATGCCAGATGTGTTTGTAAATTATACTCTTGTCTTCTCTCAATTATTTGCTGCAAAACAAATATATTATCTGCTGTCGATCGTCCTGATCTAAAGCCGCTTTGTTCTTCCTCAATTAATACCTCGGCTATTCTTTTTAATCTTTTATTTATAATCTTTGCATACACTTTATAGGCTGTGTTAAGAAGACTTATACCTCGGTAATTTTGACATTCTCTCCTGTCTCCTTTTTTAAAGATGGACATAACTTCTGCATTATTCCACATGTCATAACTGTATTTATTATAATGTCTTATTCTCAAATGTGTTACTTCAATGATTGGGAAGTTCTATTTTCCACCAAGACAAACTATTATGAGTTCCTAGTAGATTCTCCTTGGCTACATTTTTATTAAATAGAATTTTGAATCTTCTATAAGAAATTTTGAGAAATACTCTTGTACCATTTTGACCAAAAATTTCTGGTTCTAATGTACATAAGTGTACATGGTGGAGAGATTAAATGAAGACAGAATACTTTTGTTTCTGTGTAATAATGCCTTGGAAACGATGACGCTTAATACTCTGAAATTAACCTAATCAAGAAACTGAATGTATTTTCTTAAGTTAAAACCAGATATGTTGACAATATTCACACAAAAAGCGCTTTCTTGTGACAATTCTCTTCTGGTGCACATGTTTTTCGAGCATTTATGCTGCAATACGTCAGTAATGTTTTGTGAATTAATTTTACTGCCTTTGATGCTCTTTTGATTTAAATGTCACACGCATTCAATAGCTACCCGTTCTTGGCACACCTACATACTCGCAAAAGAGCTGTGCCTTCTCGGTGTAGCGAAATAACAACTTTGAATACCATCCCAAAGGCGGCATTTCGACATTTCCTTTTGCCCAACGTCGTTTTGCTGATTAGAATTTCAACAGGACGAGAGTTCCGCAGAAGGAAATCGACTTCGGAAATGGGAGGAACGTTCTCTGTGAAGTAAGTTGGCTCTCACAGATGCCCTTAGCTACTCTTGTTGATTTTGCTGCTTTAAACTTTGGTGCTACTGGTAGTCTGGAGGTCCAAGATCAGACGGCGGAACATAAACGTTTGCAAGCTGTTATCTAAACTTACTCCACTTCGTGGAAGAAAGGTTTCTTCTTCCTGATTCTCATGAAGGCTCTAAACGCTCTATCCGGTCCATCCTGTTATTATACAGATAACCATAATTTTTATTTTCTTGCTTATTATGATAATAAAATCGCTACAATCTTCTTTTCATTATTGTCTTAACACTCCTGTTTGTAATTATTTAATTACTTTGTTGTACTTTTATCTTATCTGTTTCCTTAAAACAGCTTCAAAATACGACATTAATAACTCAGTATGTAAATCGAAGCTATAGAAATGTAATTTCCAGTATAGGAATTACAATAAACTCAGAAATAAAATCACTAGGAAACTAATTAAAAAAGAATTCAGGTAAAGAAAATTTTATAGATACAAATAAGTAGGTCCTACGATATTACAAAACAGATTTTTACTTATGCATAAATATATTACATCTTGAAAGCTACGAAAAACCTTATTATTTGGGATAGGAATGGAAAAAGGAGGTATAGAAATTGATAAATTATATAGCTCACCATGAACTTCAAATGTTTAAAGTCACACTTCTCATTCTGGAAGACTTATGCACAACATCTAAACCGTTACATTAGACAAACTCTTGACATTAAAAACGTAGATAACATTAAAGCTCACCTTTGTCAGTTCACTTCCTTTTTTGAAGTTAGCTATTTACTTATTGATGATTTTCCTTTCAAAATACACTTTCTAACGAAGTCTTTTCGAGGGTGGTTTGAAAAGTTTTCAACCTCAACACGATGATGGCAGGCCACTAAATAAAAGCTAGTGAATTTCGTTATTCATCTGTTGACGGTTACTCACCAAAGTTTCAGAAGCTTTGGACGCTCATTTGTTATATAACAGTCGTTTGAGTGAGTTGATGTGAGTGTTTTAATGAAAATGGACAAAATCTAGTACCGAGCTGTCATTAAATATTTGTATTTAAAAGGCAATACGCCTACGCAAATAAAAGATGAGTTGGATTCTGTGTATGGGGACTCTGCACCATCATTTATCGCAGTGAAATTTTGGGCAGCTGAATTTATACCTGACCGTAAGACCTTGGGAGACCATGAACTTTCGGGACGTTAAAAAACTCTAACTAGCGACTAAAACATCGCCAAAGTTCACAAAATGATGCTAGACGACCGCCAAATTAAAGTGAGAGAGATAGCAGAGGCTATAAACATGTGAAAAGAATGTCTTTTGTCACATATTAAATCAACGTTTAGACACGAGAAAGCTCTCCGCGCGTTGAGTGCTGCGTTTGCACACGTTACATCAAGAGCGTGTTCGAATGATCATTTCTAATGCTCTGTTGGCGCATTTTAGGCGCAATAAATCCGAGTTTTGGCGCCAATTAATTACTGTATGTGTAACTGGATAAACCATTATACGCCCGGAACGAAATACAGTCCAAAAAGTTGACTGCAAAGGGGGAATCGGCTCCAAAAGATATCAAAAACTGTTTTTTCGGCTGGAAAAGTGATGGCGATTGTTTTTTTGGGATAGTCATGGAGTTATTTTAGTCCATTATCTCCAAAAAGTAAAACCCATTATAGGAACATACTACGCCTCAATACCTGACAAGCTGAAGAGAGAACTTGCGGAAAAACGGCCACATTTGCAGAAAAAGAAAATCCTGTTTCACCAAGGCAACGCAGCATTTCACACCTCAGCGGTTGCAATGGCGAAAATCCACGAATTACGGTTTTAACTGCTTGACAATCCGCCTAACCAGATCTAGCCCCAAACGATTTCTTTTTGTTCCCTCATCTGAAAATTACGCTCGGAGGACAGAGATATTCGTCAAAAGGAGAGGCAATAAACTTCGTGAACAATTATTTTGCAGAGAAAACCCTGAGTACTATTTGGACGGGTTAGTAAAGTGGGAGCATCGCTGGGAGAACTGTTTAGAGCTACAATGAGACTGTGTTAAAAAAATCAGAAAAGAATGCCTTTTATCTTTATTAGGTAGGAAGGTTTTCAGAGCACCTATGTAGATGCGACTATCGCTTAAAACCTATTGAATTGTCAAACTGTACTAGGAAATGCTAATAAGACAACCTCTTTAAACGCTTAAGTAGATTTAACAAGAAGTAGATAGATGAATAAGCCTTTAAGAAAGAATGGTGGACTTATTTCCAAGTTGCCTATTTACACTTTTTTGTTGTTGCAAAATTGAACATTTTCGCAAACGCTTCAGTTGATTTTTGGATATGCACATATATGTGAAGAGAAGTAGAACTGTGTAATACTGATTTACCACTAATTTGTAAATTTCATAATTTAACTGACGTTTTATTTTCAATTAGCTTAATTTCGACAGCTAATCCCATTATTTGTGTACTTAAATTTTAACAGATCTATACTAAATCCAATCACAATAGATTCGTCTATCCGACATAATGCAATGGAACCTCGTGTAGTTTTCGATAAAATAGGTACTACGTGTTCCTTTCTAGTGAGGCTATCAGAGTGCAACTGATAGGATGCACAATTTTTACAGCTTTGTTTAGTTTGCGGACGGATAAACATCAACAAACAAAAGGCTCGTGAATCACTCGATGTGTACCCTTCAATATAATGGCAAACACAAAAACAAATCATTATACAAAAAAGGGTTTTACAGCGAAATGACGTGGGTATCATCCAAGAATAGAATAAAACTGTACACAGCAATGTATTCCTCTGTTTAAATACACATTTTATATAGGAAAGGAAATGTTGGCAAAAACGGAGATACGGGGTTCTTACATATAAATGGATATATGTCATGATATTACAAAACAGAGTTTTACTTTGCATAAATATATTACATATTGAAAGCTATGATACACAATCTCTGTAATCCGTCCAAATATTACTCGGCGTTTCTCTCTGCAAAATTATTGTTCACGAACCTGATTGCCTCTTCATTTGACGAAAATCTGTTTCCTCCGAGCGCAATTTAAGATGAGGGAACAAAATGAAGCCGCTTGGGGCTACATCTCTTGAGTAAGGCAGAAGGTCAAGCACCTCAAACCGTAATTCGTGGATTTTCGCCATTGTAACCTCTGAGGTGTGAACGGTGCGTTGTCTTGGTGAAACAGGACTTTTTGCTGCAAGTTCTGCCTTCAGCTTGTCAAGCAATGTTGCCTCGTATGCTCCTGCAATGGTTTTTCCTTTTTGAGGATAATCTATTAAAATAACTCCATGATACCATCCCAAAAACAGTTGCCATTAATTTCCCAGCTGAAAAAGGAAACAGTTTTTGCTATTTTTGGAGCCGATTCCCCCTTTACAGTCCACTGGGGGGAATAGGTTCGAATAGGTTCTTGGTCTAACGTGAGCAAACGCGGCACTCAACTTGCGGACAGCTTTCTCATGTCTAAATGTTGATTTAATATGTGACAAGCACGTTCTTTAAACAGGTTCATAGCCTCTGCTATCTCTCTCACTTTAATTCGGCGGTCGTGTAGCACCATTTAGTAAAATTTGGCGATGTATTCGTGGGTAGTCGCAGTTTCTGGACGTCCCAAACGTTCATCGTCTCCCGAGCTCTTACAGCCACGTTTAAATTCACCTGCTCAAAATTTCACTGTAGTAAATGATGGTGCAGAGTCCCCATACAGAGAATCTAACTGATCTTTGATTTGCGTTGGCGTATTGCCTTTCAACAACAAATATTTAATAACAGCTCGATACACCATTTTGTCCATTTTTATAAAAACACTAGCTTCAACTCACTCAAACGACTGTTACATAACAACTGAGCATCCAAAATGGCTGAAGCTTTGGTGAGTAGCTGTCAACAAATGAACAACGAAGTTGACTAGCTTTTATTTACGAGTGCTACCATCTTCATTTTGAGGTCGGTAACTATTCACAACACCCTCGTAGACAAGCAATAAGAAACACAATATGTAGAACAAGGCATGGATAATTGTATATGTTACAAAATAACATTTTATGCAAATTTGTCACTGCGACCAAACCATTCAGCAATGAATACCATTTATTGTTGTTTCTTCAATACATATACATTAACAGGCATCAAAGGTTTTTTGGCAATGATTTGTCACTGAACAGATAGATTCTACTTGCAGAGATACATATATATTATCAGGATAATGTGTCATTCAGATAATCTTGTATAGAATAAAAAGGAGCGAAGTTAAGTATAATTTTTTTTCTTTAGGACTAATATTCTGATGACTTCATGATTCACACATCTCTGGAAGCAAGTAAGTGAATAAAGAATATCTTTGTTAGCCATTTTTGAAAGAAAGAGGCCTATTTTCCAAGAGAAATATTGTTATAAATGAGGCCCGATTGCACATAAAGAATTTTAAGATCGGGAATGTATACATGGACGGAGGGGTTAATCACTTCACTTCTGCTCTGGGTGTCAGTAATGATTTTCGTAACCTAATACTATTGCTGGTCCTGCACCATGGCGTAGCGGGCTAAAGCAGCATGCCTTGTTTCCTGGCCAGGGAAAGCGGCCCGGGCTCAATCCCACCCATGTGGCGGGGATTTTCGGTCCTGGGTATAGGACCGGTGCCCACTTAGCATCATGAAGAAAGTGAGGCCTGGTCACGGAAACCAACGTTCCGGCTGGGGGATACCGAGATGCTGACCACATCTCCCCGTATCGGTTGGATGATCGCCCACCTCTGCCATGCGTAAGTCGGCGTGAGGCCGGCAGTCGGGTTGGTAGACCTTGGCTGTCTAAGGGCTGTCGCGCGATGGGTTATTATTATATTGTGACTTTGTATGTTCGTGAAATTAAAATTCCAATTTCACAAGCTCAAAATGTTCTTTATTTACACCAAATTACAGTTGGAACACTTGCCGATTACAAAGAATTACGTAGCGCACACAATTACAGTTCACCAATTCGTCTGTCACATGTTCACTCTACACTCACAATTACGTACAACTACTCTGATACACGTACACAGTCTTCCAGTCCGTTCACTAGCACGGCGCTCCTCACGGCTGCTCGCCAAGAACTGAACTGACTCACCTACTGCAGCCTTATATTGGAAGATCGCTATTTCTGGAAGCTTCGCGGTTCGGAAAATCATTCCGATGGTTCCAGACGTCAGCGGGAGGGGAAATAGACGGTACACAGCTCGTGCCGTTCTTCTAACCATCACCTCAGTTAGTGACACGAGATCAATGGGTAGGCGTGAGCTGAATGCCTCCTGTCCCCCACACAGCCATCAGTTGGTCGTGCCTTCCGAAAATTGGGTGACAAAATTATACTATTATTATATAATACGTTGCTCACATTCTAATTTTGCTGTTCACAGACAGACGCAGGGGCGCGCCATTCGCCCATGGGCGGGCACGCACACACACACACACACACACACACACACACACACACACACAAAAGACTTTTTCTACAAATGCTAATTTATGTTATAGGAGTTTCAGAAATAAATTTCCGGTGAAATGGCCTTCCTTATCAAATTTTTGGTTTAAAATATTTGTTCTGATTCCTGTAAGTACTTGGTAAAGGAAGTAAAGTATTTTGTGTTACATTCGTATGCCTTCTCTACCCATCCTTGGAACAGCCTTATTATAGAAGCTATCTTTTTCCTTCGGATAGACATTTGCAACGGAATTATATATTTCCCTTGAAAGATGGAGAAGTCATATACTAAATATTCATAATTCAGTCCTACTGCTCATAGACATTCAATGACGTTTATCTAAAAAGGCTTTTTTTTGTGCATTTAGGAGACCTCAAACCATAGTTCCGATAAAACTAACCACAAAAGTTTGGCTACTATATAATGCTTCTCCTAATCACTTAATTGCCTATACATGATAAAAATACAGAAACTACTAGACTACCAAATCTTAGATTGCGGGATTAAAATAAAATGTCATTAATAAAATTAACATTGAAATTATAATTCCCGTTAAACACTATATTTCATGTGATATCCTATCACAACCATGCTTCTCAAAATGCCTATTTTATGAATAAAATGAATTTCAGTGACAAAATAGAATATTTCTATAGTAGAACGGCCCCGAAATTAGCATTCTATGATGAATGCAGCGTTTTCACTGACTACAAAGTGGGTACTTGTTCAAAGTCCCCAAGAATGGATTTAGATTTCCAAGTGAGGCTTGGAAAGTGGAAGCAATTCCTTTAGAAGTAACCGTGAACAACTTCACTCCCCATCTATCGCTCACAAATGCAAAACACCTGTTTACGGTTTGCCTTTCAACATGCACTCATCTCAATTTCGCAGACTGCCCTACTGCCTTGGCAAAGGAAGAGATGCATGGATGAATAGGTGGAATCAATACACATTGCCTTAATCCAAGTAGCGCTTACTTGTTCGGTCCAAATGATGCATTGTACTCTGTATTCCTTTTGAGTACAAACAGAAGTTGCAGGTTTTGTTTCACAAGTAACATAATAGAGCTTGTACTCAACAGAAAATTACACAGTTAAAAATATATTGCTATAATATTACACAAATGAATAGAATTATCCTAAAGCTGTGTTGCTCGAATAAAAGCGTATTGTATTCTTATACCGGGATAAGCGATTGCTATTTGAGTTCCATTTCTATACTTATACCATTCATTTACCAAGCTATAGCTCCAAAATGTTGAGCTTGGTTTTTGCACTTTTAAAAACCACTAGCTAAAATGTACAATTTTCCTCATCATTTATAGGCAGTAACCCAGCTTCGAATTTCTAAGAGTCAAGTCGTTCTAGTAACATTTCTTCTTCTCTACTGGCTCTACAGCCCTTGGTGGGCTTTGGCCTCCTGCACGATCCTCCTACACACATCTCTGTCTTCCGCTTTACTTTTGCAGCCTCTGATTCCGATCGTTCTTAGGTCCTCCATTATACATCATCTAACCACCTTGTTGTCGGTCTTCGTTTTTTTCTTTATAGTAACATTTAGTGGATGAAAAAATAAAAGCATAATCATAAAATTAGAAGTTAGCATTACTTCTTATATTTTATTTTACAACATATTTTGAAATACTGAGTATTGCAACCACAGTTAAAATAGGTTAAATATGGAGGTTCCAAAACTTTGATTCTTCGTGTAATTCAGTATCACATCTTCGCTCACAATGGAAACAAAGAGTACTTTGCGGCACTTTAAATAAGAGATTTAAAATTTCATCTTAAGCTGGTGCAGAGATTTAAGTGATAATAACCCAGATTCAATGTTTCTGACTTAAAGGAATTTTACTCAGACACAAGTCCTGCGACGTGGCGTAGTGGGGCTGAAGCGTCATCCTTTGATTCTCTGCCACGGAAGAGTCCGCAATCGATCCTACCTCTGGTGTATATATTTGAATTCCCGGGTATAGGACTGATGCCCACTTAGCCTCGTGAGGATGTTGGACCTATGCTAGGTAGCGGCCTGGTTGCTTAGACTGGGGGTGCTGAGATGCTGACCACATCTGCATCCTGTATCGGTTGGATGATCACTCACCTTTACCTTGCATATGTGAGCGTAAGAATGGCAATCGGATGGCAGCCTTAGACCGATCACGGGTTGATTTGATTGATATTCAGATACATCTTGAAAGTTTTAGAAGCAAGCGCTCAGAATAAGCAATGTCTTTTACGCCTCAAGGGGCCCAAATGATGTACCTGTCCACGTGCCCTTAAACCGCACACATTCACTCACTCCCCATACGTATTGTTGTACTCAATGCATTGCAGAAGATGTTGCTGCGGTTCGTAACGCAGGATATGTGAACAAATGACTGACTAAACCGTTCATAGTTATTCAGTGCTTTTACATCATTCATTTGTTTGTTCAAGATAATTGATATATAAAATACTTTTACTAAAAGCAGTTGCATTCACAACGTACTTAATCTAAAGTTTTAGCATACTTGATATTTAAATACCATTGTTGTATACAGGTTTACTAGTAAAAATACACTGATTATCATGAAATACACAACCAAAAAATTAACACTTCAGTTATGTTTTGAAACAATAAAACTGTTAAACAATAACAAAAAAAGTTACGCAACTATGCCTTATAAAATATGATACACCACGCCGTTGGCGTTTCTCTTTTAATCTAAGAACTCCAAACCTACAACTCAGCAATGCAGTTATCTCATTCGTTTCTAGTACAACATATTAGATGAAATCGACTACGCAACTAAGGCCAACTTGCAGCCATATGTTGAGTCAGAATGAACATAATAATGGTTGTAACGTTTACAGGAAGATAATTTTATTCAAAATATGTACGTCATATTAACAGTTAAGTACAATACTTAAATCATGCATGACCTATGGATAACTCATGTGTAGCTTTCTACGATGTATAAAGACTGCTATGATATATACTATATAGTATTATGTGACTTTCAATAGCTTGATATGGTTGATAACATTTTTATGCCACCTAGATGAAGCTTTGAAGCAAACCACAGGAGTGAAGCTATGATTGGGGAAACTGCCAACACTCCCCACAGGAACACGGGGAGCAGCAGTGTACTCGAGCGGGAAAAGCGATAATTCTGATTGACTGATTCAAGTTATGAAGTGCCTAACGAACCAAGTTTCCGCAGCAACAAATAAAGCTTCTTAGATTTCGATAAAAAAAGCTTTCCGCCCGATGTATTTTCACAAGGAATAAATCATAAAATCAGTAAAAATCATCTGCGTTAATCTATTAAAATATATTTGTATATAATGTTAGAATTATCTATTCATTTGTGTGAAATTCAGAAGTCGAGGGAGTTGAATAGTATATACCAACCCGGGAAATGATTATTTCCAGACTTCCTTACCTTATCAGTAGCTAAAAATGCCCCTGCAAACCGTAGATATCATTATCATCTTCTTTAAACGTTCCTCTTACTACACATCGATAATTATTTTTTGTTCAAGTTGCAAAGTGACTAATTGTTGTAGTTCGTATTATTTTGATAAGAATGTTGGAAATGAATGAACATCTTGTACGGGAATTTAGCGCATTCAAATCAGTGCTGTAGTTGGAAAAATTGTTTAAGTGGTGCTAACCAAACTGGAAAAAAGTTTAGGTGGTACTCGCCAAACTGGAAAAAAGTTTAGGACGAACTACCCAAACTGGAAAAATGTTTAGGTGGTACTCACCAAACTGGAAAAAGGTTTAGGTGGTTCTCACCAAACTGGAAAAATGTTTAGGACGAGCTCCCCAAACTGGAAAAATGTTTAGGACGAACTTCCCAAACTGGAAAAATATTTAGGTGGAACTCCCCAAACTGGTAAAAAGTTCAGGACGAACTCCTCAAACTGGAAAAATGTTTAGGTGGTACTCACCAAACTGGAAAAAGGTTTAGGTGGTTCTCACCAAACTGGAAAAATGTTTAGGACGAGCTCTCAAAACTGTAAAAATGTTTAGGACGAACTCCCCAAACTGGAAAAATATTTAGGTGGAACGCTCCAAAAGTCATTTAAAAATTACGATTCGCACCACCTTACTCTTCATTATTATACCAAGAAGCTTTATGTCTCATATAAAAGCTTTTGCCATTCCACTTTGGGCCCGCCTCAGTGGCGTGAATGGTAGCGTGTCTGTCTCACGTTTAAGAGGCCCCGAGTTAGAATCTCGGTTAGGGTACCTTACCTGGATAAGGCTTTTCCGGGGTTTTCCTTTATCCTAAAAGACGAATGTCGGGTAGCTCTAAGCTCCATGGACTCCGGGCTCATTTAAGCATCATTTCAACCCATTGCATTCATCGTCCGACATGACTTAATGTTGGAGGATGTAAACTGCAATAAAAATCTAGTTTGGTGCTAAGAACAGTCAATTTTTTTTCTCTAATTCTAATCATCGCCTCAAGAATTTAGATTGTACGCTTAGGCAAGAGCCAAGAGCGAGAACAAGTCGTCCGGGTGCTCCAGGGTGGTGGACAGAGCGCCACGGTACCTACCCGCTGAACGGATTTACCCGTGCGGTCTTACAGAATTGGTCTTATCTCCAAAGCTTGGATTTCCTTGTTAACTGAAGGACCTGATTCGACCTCTGTTAGTGCTCCTGGTGGCGGTATGAGCTTCCAGGTAGGAGACCAGTGTCCTAAACCGCCACGCTAGAAGTGGCCTGCGTTGCAGATTCCGTCCAGTGTGGCGGGGCCATGAGCGAGAGGTCGGGTAGTTGGGGACCATTTAGGTTGTGGTTCACATTTGGGTCACACAGGGGGACCTCAAGGCGGCCCGGGTTCGATCCCAGGCGACCGCAAAGTGAGATTTGCGGTGGACAACACGGCGTTGCGGCGGGTTTTCTCCGGGACCTCCGGTTTCCCCCGCCATCTCATTCCACCGGTGCTCCATCTTCATCTCATGTATCATCAGTGTCACCGCCTGCGGTGCCGTATGTAGTAAAAGCGGGCGTTAAACACTACACATTTACAGGGGGACCTGACTACCGTGGGTCAGCTGAAAGGCCAAGTCCAGCCCTAGTGTGGCCGGCACAGGGTGTAGTACTGAAGGGATGAGAGGCTGGTCTCACCACCCAAGGGCGTCCTTGGGGAGGCGGTAGCTATTTCTCTTTCTGGGCACACGGTGGTCATATTGCCCTAATGTCTTAACTAGGTGGTTGGGATGGGATGTAAGTCTGTCATAGAATGTGCGCAAACGTTCACGCACAACCTCCTCAACGTAAGGTATGCCTGAATGGGTGTGTAGGATGTGAGATGGAAACATACGTTCGGTATAGTATATCATCCTAAGAGCCCTGTTCTGCAAGGCTTGCAGTCTGCGGATGGTGGTACGAGCCACCGATCCCCAGACCTCGCATCCATACAGGATCAGGGGCGGGATGTTCGCACGATACATCCGTAGTTTCAGGTGAGTGGGCATGATCGATCGGAATATGGGGTACAACTGCTTGAGCGCTGCATGGCCGAGGCTGATTTTTTCACGGACGTGATGAGGCCGCGGTCCAGTAGGACACCCAGTTATTTGGCAGATCGGACCCAAGGGATCCTTCTCTGCCTAAATCGCAGGTTCCGGGCGCCAGCGTAGGACCTTCCGCAGCAGAAGGGCAGAGCTCTTCTGTGGGCTGAAGGCCATCCACCACCTTTCACTCCAGGTGCCGATGGCTCGGAGTGATGTACGCTTAGAACGACTTCAAATTTTAGATGGTGCGGGAACCGGACCGTACCGGCCCAACGACAGCACTGAGTCAAATTAAATTTTTGATTAATTGAAGATATGCATGGTCAGTCAACCGGCAGTGTTAGATTCAAGTTTGTTTTTAACATACGGATACCGAACTTTTCGCTACAATTATAAAAAATTCCAATGATAGCTTTGTACATACCTACAGCTACAGGAAAGTGTATAATTCTGCCATTTGGGGTAGAAAATTATAATTTGAAGCAATGCGAGGTCTAAAAATGCCACTATTTTTTCAATCTAAATCTAAAACAATATATAGTTTTTAGCCTAATAACATAAATTGTTCTAATAACATAAATTGTTCTATGGTATTAAACTTAAGTTATATATTTTTCTACTTTTACAATACTTTTTATGGTAATGTATAATTTGGTAGGCATTTTGAAAACACATTTGGTGTACAAAAATATGCTAACTGCAAAATGGGGCCTATTTGAACGTGTTTTAAAAATTGGGATACCTGGATATCAATGCAGGCAATTTAAATACTTGAATACTATTTGTTTTATCACCTTAAAACTTTGTCTTAAATAAGAAGTAAATTAAATTATGTAAAATTATAATTCATTGACATTTTACTTAAGTGTGTCACTTTGTTTAATCTTTATAGCTCATTTATGAAATTATTCCACTTCATGCGTTATGTAATGACTCATTCCTAAGCACGTTATATTGTACGATCCATATAAACCTGAACCACTTCAGTAGGCCATAATTTTTGAATGAATAATAGGTAGGACTCACGTGCAACTTTGGAAGAATACAATACAGAATAATAAGATTATATTACACTATTCACATCTCAGAGAAAATGCTGGAAGTGTCCTCCACCAGCACATATACATGTTTACACTCGTCTCACCATATGCTCTGAAGTTTTACGGAGAGTATTCTCGCCAATATTACTTATTTCGGTTCGAATGTATTGTCCGTGGCCTATTCTTGTACACTCTATTTTTAGATACCCCAACAAGAAAATTCCGGTGAGGTTAGGTGAGGGGATCTTGGAGGCAACAGGCATTTGTGATTATTCGATTATCAAAGAAATTGGTTACAAGTTCCATGGTGTCATTAGATGTATGACACGTAGCTCCATCTTGCTGGAAATAACCTCCTCTCAATTCGATATCATCCAGCTGCTCCACAAATGTATCGAAGATAACATAAACTTCAGTGTCTACAGTATTGTGACTTTGTGGATTCGTAGAATTAAAAGTGCAGGTTGTAGAAATTCAAAACGTTCTTGATATCCGTAAAAATACACTCGGTACGCTTGCAGATTACAGCAGAATTACGTAACATACACAAATGCAATCTGCCAAGGTCGTTGACCACAAACAAAGAGCTTACTCAACTTCTAGTTCAATTACCACTCTCTCATTACAGCTCTGTTTACAGCTGCCCTTACAACTACCCCTTAGCGAGTCGTCGCTTTCTTAAATACCTCTACTCATATTACTAGATATTTACGGAATGTTCTGTAACAAACAAGAAATCGAATGTTCTGTAAGTAAATCAAGATGTCATTAGAATGTTCATTTTACCTCACTTTATCTGTTTTGGCATGCCTTTTATCTCCGCACTATTTTATCTGCTTATGCAGGCTCCTTATCTCCGTCATGCACTATCCGTGTGTTATCGCTCCCGCAAACTTTTTAGCGCATACACCGCCAGTTGTAATAATGGATTCGCGACACTATCAAAGAAAATGGGAGCGTCGATACATAGCTGCTGGTGGAAGACCTCCAACATTTTCTCTGAGATGTAAATAGTGTAATATAATCTTAAAATTGTGTATTATATTCTCTCAAAGTTGCACATGTGTCCTATTATTGGTTCAAAAGTTGTGGGCTGTTGAAGTGGTTCAGGTTTATATGGACCGCGCTATACTACGGGCATATGTATCTTTTCTCCATCAATTTCAATATTCGGTTTAGGCATATTATATATTTTAGCTTTCTATTCTATTAGATATTCCCATATGATCGGACAATAGCCAATGATGGGTATATATACCTATTTATCAGAGGGGGCAATTTAAAAGATATTTAAATGGAATAAATTTGACTGTATAGGAGAGATGTGGAATATATTACGTGGAAGTTAATTCAGTGGGGACAATGTGATATTATAATTTTTTCCACTTAATACAAAGTGTCAAATATACCAAACTCATAAGAGGTTTAAAAATCCAGGTCGTTATATGCTGGCCTATACACTCCATATTATATCCAAGTCATTGCCATAACTACTCCAGAGCGTCATTATTGAAACATCCAAACCAATACAAACGAATTCCTTGGAGATGGCCCAGACACAAGACACCTGATTTGAATAATAAATTTTATTTAAATAGATTAATATATTTTGTTTTGTTCATTTTTGTCTCTTTGTTATGGTTTTCACCAGTTGCACAACATTCTTCTCAAATGAACATTACTTGGCAGGCTAATCCTAGAAAAGGCAAGTATTTCGTACAATTTATTTTAATAAAAATACGTAGAGTAATGCTTTCAGAAATCGTAAATTTCGAAAACCTATTTAAAGACTAGTCTGGGGTGAGAGGAATAAGTTAAAAATTACCACATCATATTTTTTGTATACACTGAATATAAATCTTAAATTTGGTAATTATAAAACGCTTTGATAATGGGTTATGCTGTTCAGACAGACAGAAAGATATTTTATCTTTCATAAATAATGAATGGAACGGGTGAAATGATGCTCAGATGAGCCCAGGGTCCATAGAGTTTAGAGTTACTCGACAATCGTCTTTCAGGATATGGGAAACCCGGACAAAACCTAATCCAGGTAATTCACCCCGACCGAGATTCGAACTCGGGACCTCTTGAACCTGAGGCAGACATGCTAATCTGTGCTACCGAGGCAGACAGCACTTGATAATCAGTTGCAACCACATCGAACTTTTGGGTAGATTTCATGATCACGCGTGAGAGTACCGTGACTGCATATCTTGCAAAAAGTCTTGAGTTCGAATCTGCTCTGGCGATTTTACCGGATAAGGCTTTTTTCGGGAATTTTTTTACTCTGAGTTTACGAATGTCAGATAACGTTAAGCTCCTGAACTCATTTAAGTATCACTTGACGCATTTCTTTCATTCACTTATCGTGTGATATCAACTATCAGGTTAAACAAGGTTAAACCAAAAATTAAAAAATAAAACTTCCTCTACTTAAAGTATATAAAGAAAGAAAGTCCTTGAAATGTCCGTGTGACTTCCATCCTTACTATACACTCCGAGTACTAAAAACTAAATTTGGAAACCAGTGAGAAACATCAGATAGCTAACAATAAAAAATGCATAAAGGTCAGATATTTCATCACAGCTGCTATTATTTCACTGGTAGTTTTGATTCTTTAATTTCATCCTGCGCTGATAGCACATTAATTTCCGTAAGCGATACATCATTTCAACTTGTTGCATAGGGAGATGAGAAATATGTCTGCTTGTTGCTGTTACGTCATCATAGCTCCGGGTTGTGCAAAGCGATTTCGTGGCGTTACGGTGATGGACGTTTTATACGCGTCACCAAGTGTCATCGCCAGACACTGGTGCTTCATGATGATGGATTGCACTGACGTACTCCTGAGAGGTGGTTGAGATTTCAGGTGTACCGCAATACCTGCCCGATTTGTTTGAGGAACTAAATAATGGATGAATACAATGGGAGGAAGATGAAATGCGACACAAATGTGCGATGAATTGAAAGCGATTAATTGTGAACTGCAACAATGCTGTGATAACATGTTAGGGAAAATAATGCAATATTTTCATATTACAAGGACATTCACAATTGCCAGCCACCTGTGGCATTGATTACTCGGTGCGTGTTATAGGAGATCCCAGGTTCTCCAAAATAAACATAAAAATACATATTGCAGTGTGTTTACAGAGGTGCAGAGGAATCTTGACAATGCTCAAGTTTACAACTGTGGCTTTGTCACACTGATATTGCAGTCCGAGCATTTTTTTCTTTTCAATTTACGTCCTCCAACGTTAAGTCATATCGGAGGATGCATGAAATGGGCGAAATGATGCTCAAATGTGTCCGAGGTCCATGGAGCTTAGAGTTACCTGACATTCGTCTATCAGAATAAGGGAAAACCTCGGGAAAAACCTTATTCAGGTAACTCGCCCTGTCCGAGATTCCAAATTGAGACCTCTTGAACGTGAGGCAGACACGCTACCAAGGTGAGCAGGAAGGTGGTCTCAGCTTTCTCTTCCGTAGGCTCTAGTTTGACAAGAAAAGCTATTTACAATTGAGTCATTCACTAACAGTATCTCATCACTTGCATATATGGGGTTCTAAAATATTTTAACGAGAGAAATTACAAGATGTAGATACGTTAATCTTCAATACCTTTTCTTGGAATCGCGCATCACTGAGGAAAAATGAAATTGTGACCGATTTTCTCTTCATTACATGCAATTTTTATTCTAAGCTTTTTTCCATATGTTTGTTAGATCGATCAGCATTAATGCATGCGTTACAGATCTGAGAGAACAGATAAAAAATAATTATAATGTAATAATACTGTAGAGGCAGGACAGTGTGCCTCCTCTAAACCAATACAAATGTGATACTGAACTAATAAAATGGTATACATACTGCAACAGTGAGAATTTACACAGTAGAAGAAGAATAGAAAAGCAAATTGGAACAACAGATAATGCAGAAGTGGAAGCGTCGCCACTGTAAAGCAGGTCCTGTGGTAGTCGTCGCTTAAGTCGCGTTGGCCGGCGACTTCAGACGCCGATGTCATACGTCACAGCTCCGGGAACGTGGCGAGATTGTAGAAGAAGCATCGAGCAGTCTGTCGGATGAAATGGTGGAGAGGAAGAAGTCCCAGCTCGTAATGCAACTTCTGGTTGCGGACAAACCAAGGAGCATTAGTGGCGATTCGCAGGAATCGACTCTTAAGTGACCTGTAGACGCCTCAGGTGACAAGTATTGGCAGCTTTATTCTTTTCTTTCCTTCTTTTTATGCGGTATTACACGCAGACACTTATAGTCTCATTGGAAGCCCAGGTATCCTGGGTGATCATCCCACTTATGTTGTACGCCTGTGAAATCTGGGGCATGGCTGCAGATAGCTGGATAGCATACCTTCAGTTGCACAGAATAGAGAACTCCGATCCATTTATTCTGTGGGCCGTTCTTTCCCCGTGAGGTTGCTTCACGAAGCTTCTCTTCTCCCATATGTGGAGGACGAAATTAGGCGCCGGGCGACAAAATTTTATGCTCAAATTCCAGCTCATAGAAGCGCCCTGGTTCGGTCTCTAGGAGACTACGACGCTACGAGACGCCGCGTCAGACTTTACCGGGTACCCCGTATGGCTTGCGGGCACCCGAGGTAACAGAGGAGTTAATCCATACAGCAGCATAAGCTAACTTTCAAATCTCTAAAAGAGCTGTTTGGCTACAAAATTTTAATCCGCTTTAGAAAAAAAAAAAAGAAAAGAAATAAAAAAATAAAACACCAGGGTGTAAACAAAAAAGCGGTTTGACATCCTGTACAAAATTATAGAGGAGCAATAAGCTACCTCAACAAATTTCCTCATCAAAAAATCCCACATCATCCTGTAACCATCAAAATTATTAACCTGCGGTCAGACCCAAAACCTGGGTGGGTACGCAGCAAAAACCTGCAGGCTGTTAACAGCCTGTCAGTATACAACTTGGACTTGGACAGGTATCCGGATCGTTGAGTGGAACACACGCCTAAGTCAACCATTACAACTTAAAATGTTATAAATCCTCTTCAAAATTTAGGAACGCTAAAGGAGAGAAAATAGAGAGACAGTGTTTTGTTTTCGTGCTTTCGCTATAGAAATGCAACCTCTATCTGCAAAATCAATGTAACAGTGACCTCCTATATGTACGTCACGTGATATAATAGAAGAATCGTACGAGGCATTGTTAACAATATCACAGTGATTGGATGTTATTAGCAGAGTTGGCAAGTTCTGCTTGGATTATTGAATTTGTGCTCAGATGTCCAGGGTTCATAGAGATTGAAGTTGCGCGCGCACTTTCCAGAACAAGAGAAACACTAGGTTTCAAACTTCGATTGCCCTGTCGCGTCGTGTAATTTCGAATTCCACATATCACTACTCACTCTTTACTTCACTGCCTTGAGGAAATCATGGAGAATAATATAAATATGAATATCATAGGACAGACAACAAAGCTAAACTATTGTAAATGTGATGTGTGATCCAGCTCATTTTGATATGAGTAGGAAAGATGTGAATTTAGAGACGGAAGTCAACAAGTGGCGCCAAAACAAAAATTACCTTTTTTGTACTTTACATCATATTACATACGTTTTCATATGAAGTGAAGGGGTAACAAGATTTGTAATAGTTTTAAGAAATATAACAAAAGAACAAGAGTTCATTTTGATTATTTGCACTGAATAGACAGGTTCAATTAAAAATAAATTTAATTGTTTTAGATATATAAATGACACTATAATGAATAAATATTAAGTGAACAACAAAATAATGAATTTATTCAGAGTAATAGTAGTCCCGACATAACGTACAGTGGTGAACATTGGGCTCTGTCAGATAGATTACCAAAACAAATAGCCATCTGAAATGGCATTTCTAAGAAACGTTTCCGAAAATAAAGAACAGATGCCAATAATTCGAGCTAGGACCTCATTGAGAAATGCTAGTTTGTTGCGATGTGAAGAAATACTGCTGTACCATTCGTCAACATACTCAGGGTGGCACAATTACTCGACACAGTCGTTAGTGGCAGAATGTTTTAAGTAATCTTTACCTGGATACAAAAGTGAAATACATAAAAAAGGTAGTCATTAAAAACGGAGGCACGACACTATTGTGTAATTCATTTTATAATCAGAGAGACATCGTATGTAAGGTGTCACAGCAGTAAAGCGGAACTAGCTCTTATACTCTACGTTGGGTGGGCATTCCAACGTCCCTCTTTGGCTCAAGTTACTTATGAATTGATTCCTACTGAACTTACACGAGGTTAGGGCCTGAATCCTTCAGTGGCTGGAGTAGAGTTTGTTTTACGGTTGCTCCAACGACCCGAATCTTTCCAAAGAGACCACATGAAGGATTTAAGATTTTCGAAGTGATGTCTGGGCTGGTTTTCTTTTGTTTACCTCGCCATTCTTTCCACCAGGTGCTTCATAATTACCTCTCCTGTTAACCTGCACCTGAATATTTTCTCGTATGCAGATTTCCTATGCTCTTTGGCAGGCATTTGTCTCCAGTTTCCCATAGTAAGTCCTGGGGAGTGTAAGTCCTGCATACGAGGAACGTAAAACAGAAATGGATAATGGAGCAGCTCTTACAACACAATACCATCTACAATATTTTTCCCCCCTTTGAAATCATTTGAAGTTCAGAGAAGTCTTTCAAACTACAAGCATTGTTTAAGTAACAGTAAGAGTAAAGTTTAAGTAACAGTAACAGGCAACATTTAAAATCTATGTTTCTACCTTGCAATAAGTTCAATTGACAGGACTTTGAAATTTAGACACACATTTTCGCATTACATAAATTAATTTTGTACATGATATCATAAAATATTATTTTTCTTATTCCTTCAGCTTTAGGGAATAACATTGACGATTGTTTTTGCAATTTGGTTTCTGTTTTGTTAAAACAGAAGATCTGAGTCTAACAATAGCGCAAATGATTCTGCATTTGATCCCCAGTGGCGGCATAGGAGGTCCGTTTGGAGTTCACCCAGCTTTATGATGCCAATAAAGCATCATGAAATGCCTTGCTTCTAAAAATAAATTATATTTTTATGCATTTCACAGTTACTTTCTCCCTTTACCTTGGTTTGTTCGATTTGCTCTAATAGTTCATCATTTAAATATTTTGTGGCAAGGTACGTCCCAAGAAGTGAAAGTCCCTGCCTGACGGTCGGAGGAGTCGACCCGCCAACCCACCCTGTACTCACCAATGGCCTTGGCTAAGGCTGCTGGATACGGTGGTCGAACGACAAGCGTAGACTGTTTATAAGGGAGAGGATCTAAGTATTATTATTATTATTATTATTATTATTATTATTATTATTATTATTATTATTATTATTATTATTATTATTATTATTATTATTATTATTATTATTATTATTATTATTATTATTATTATTTTTTTTTTTTTTTGCAATTTAAGTCCTCCAACGTAAAGTCATATCGGACGATGAATGAAATGGGTGAAATGATGCTCAAATGAGTCCGGGGTCCATAGAGCTTAGAGTTACCCGACATTCGTCTTTCAGGATAAGGGAAAACCCTGGAAAAACTTATCCAGGTAACTCACCCTGACCGAGATTCGAACTCGGGACCTCTTGAACGTGAGGCAGACATGCTTCCACCACGCTACCGAGGCGGGCACATGATGGTGATGATGATGGTTGTTGTTACTGCAGCGATAACACTTTACCGGTAATGCACAGTTGGGTGCAGCTTAGAGAACAGCACGGGAATCTTCCAATCAGGAACAGTCAACCTAGGTCCGTGGAGAAAATCACGACCCATCAACATCCTTTAAAATGCCCCGCTGATATGAAAAGATGAACCATAAATACAATAAATTTCTAATATATTTGTCATTGCTTTATTGGCAACTTGTTTTCTTTATAAAACTTTCTTGTTGAATCAGAAGAGTGCAACATACATTTATAACAATCAATTTAAAGCCTAATGTTCATAAATCTACTTGCAGATGAAATTAATAGAAATTACAGATCATTCAGAACTTCGTGCCAAATTTATTGAGCATTGTGGATATCCCATATAATTTGAAATACACGTCCTTCAGATCTGCTTCGGATCTAAGACTCGTGAGAAAATTTGGCACCAGATATGTCTGTTATTAAACATTTTCTGTTATAATTTATCAAGAATAAACCACACTCACTGTTACAGGTACACATCCGGTTAAGATATACCTCCGCATAAAAAACTGAACGTTGAGATCTCGGCATATAAAATCGAAATCAATAATCCTGTTTAAGATTACAGATATTCGAAATACATTTGAATGTTGTTTTACTAAATGGTGTAATAAGGAGCGTTTTAAATATCTACACTAGCCTGGATGCCTTACTGATACTTATATACTTCTATTAATATAGTTATTAATACAAATTTACTTAGAGCCTCTTTGAAAATAACCAACGAATCCATTGGTCCTAGTTTAAAACAGATTGGTCATCCCATTTGATATTTGGAAGTCAAACATACGTTTTTTACTTCAATACACTTTCAGGTGCGAGAGAGGATATCATACAGCATTTTAGGAGGGATATAAAAAGTGGATCTTATACTCTAGTATAAGGCATAAATTGTGGAAGGAATGCAATATGTGAAAGAGTTGGCAACATCGTGCTGAAACACATGAGCAAACAGTGATCGATGAAACGCACAAGAGTTGCAGGCAGCTCACAACTTCTATAGGAACGTGAGTCGCCATGTTAATAATATTGTGCAAAAAGTTGAAGCTCGCTGATTATTTCACTTCTAACCCCGATATCATTAACTACCTACCTAGCTTACATTTTTAGTGCTCTTTCTTGATTTGTATTTCCTAAACAGGATTTGAAGTATGTTGTAGAATCCTTATTCGGGGCTGATTTTTCTATTTAAGTTGGAGTTGTAGAATATTTTATTGGTGACCATAGCCAGTTCTCTTAAATTGCTCTTGTTTGTTTTAGATTAACCTAACGAAAATGAATACGCCACAAAGGAGACGGAGTTCCATCTCTTTGACCCATGGTGAGACTTAAAAGGGTAAGCTTGACATATATTTGGTACTGAAAAGGTAGTTTAAAGGAAATGGGCGCTTTATAATGGTAATGAAATATGTTTACCGTGTATTTTACACGACACATAGTATACTTTAGTTTAATATCCAATTATCTTGAATCAGTTCATAAAACTCAATTTGAATGAAGGTAAACACTATGAAGAAATGAAGAAATATCCCAGATAGTTACTAAAACAATCATAAACAATGCATTAAGTAAATTTTATACGGCTACATATGTAGCCCACTCGACCACACACATCGCAAATCATCACCCGAATACTCGAAGGTTAAAAAACACCTGTTTCGTGGAATACAAATCTAATATTTAAGTTTGATTTATGAGTTACTATGTTTACACTCAAACTTCACTTACTTGTTGTATAATTGAAACGTTTTCAAGATCATTCGATCTCATCCTCAGCTGTTTGGTGACTAAATGAACCTTTCTCTTCTTCCACTACTACGGAGATCCGATCCCTCTGCCATCTGGTGTTAGGATCCCCAACAATTTGAAATCAGGAATTTATCAGATTAATTGTGAAACCTGTGAAAAAAGCTACATAGGAAAAACTAAGAGAAACTTGTTCACCAGGCAAAAAGAACACCAGAGGAACATTAAGTTGAAACAAACAGAAAAATCTGCAGTTTCACACCAGTTTTGGACAGAAAATCACAACATTGGCCACAACATCAAACTGTTAAAATCTTTAAGTACACCCATAGAATTGGATATTTGGGAAAAAAATATTCATAAACAAAAACCGTGATAAAGTTATAAATTTTGAAATCCCGGCATTAAATGAAGTATTAAAACTTAGTGCCCCTAACACCAGATGGCAGAGGGATCGGAGCTGCGTAGTAGTGGAAGAAGAGGAAGATACACTTAGTCACCAAACAGCTAAGGATGAGATCGAATGATCTTGAAAACGTTCCAATTATACAACAACAAGTAAGTGAAGTTTGAGTGTATACATAGTGACTCATAAATTAAACTCAAATATGAAGAATACTTCACTGTTAATAATGCTTCTGCTTTTAATATTTACAAATCTAATACTTATACCATGTTCATTTTTAATTTTTTTGGCATAATTAGTAAACCATTTTTCATATATGAATACAATTTATTACGTTGAGACAACTAACCGGTTGGAAAATTAAAAATCTGAAGAGCTAAAATCATTTAACTTTGGAGGCTGGAAGGTCAAAGTCTTTTCTTCCAATTCCAATTTACAAAACTGCAAACAGCGAGCAATCCTTGTAGCCAGAGATTGCTGTTCCCATTTAACCCCCTTTTTTCATCCAAAGCGAAAGCCTCCCTTTAAAGAATAAATTGATTACAGACTTTCAGAGTAGCGGCTACAAAGGGAAACTACATTTCAGACGAAATTAAACATTCCGAAGTTTCTTCTCCCCTCTTCAGTAAAGTCCTTCGTCAAATGAGCGTCGCGCTGTCTATTTTGTCCACCCATGTGACAAAATAAAATGGTAGAGTTGATTAAGCTCGCTAAACTAGTTCTTGTTAGATAAAATTTAATCGGCTTTCAGTAAAAAGAGTGCTTGTTTCATTTAAAATAGATTATGAAGTGTATTAAAAATTGTTGAATACCGAGTGATAGAACTGTTAATGCAGAATTGCTTTACATCACTATCGGTGTTTTATAACCTAAATAGCTATACAAGTCTGCAAGTATACACATAATTTTCGAATAGTCTTTTGAGCTAAATATAATTTCACTAATGAAAACATACATTAAAATTACTCATTAAAATAACAAAATAAAAGTTAACAGTATCTTTCTATTTCATTGTTTCGTAAGAGAAATTTAATATATGTGGAAAAGCTACGTTACACATAGCATACATTCCTAAATCTACACTGTTTAACTTTTAAGGGAATATTTGAAGTTACCATCATTTTGCAAAGATCCATACAAAATTCCGTACTGGTATCTGCAGAAGCTGTAGTTGAAGAAGAAACTGTCTCATACATCAGTCGCTTCCTCCATCGTTCTCCAACGTTGTCATATCGGCTCGGATGATGAATGAAATGGGCGAAATGATACCCAAATAAGTCCAGGGTCCATGCAGCCTAGAGCTACCCGACATTTGTCTTTCAGGATAAAGGAAAATGCCGTTAAAGTCTTATCCAGGTAACTCACCCTAACCGAGATTCGAACTCGGGACCTCTTGAACGTGAGACAGACATGCTACCATCTACGCTACCGAGGCAGCACAATATTTACAATTGCAAAATAACACTGTCTGTACTAAAATCCTTCTCCCGAAACTCTCGAACAAAATTTCTTAATTTTACATTTTCGGAACAAATACTTTTAGGCATGGTAGCATAAACTGACTGAGTTCTCAGTAGAATGTACAAACTTTGAGAAAGCTGGTGGAGATTAAGGTGGCAACGTGGAGGAAACAAAGCCTTAAACCTGTCGGCAAACAAACAGGGAAGAGCGAGTTTCCTTTGTCCTTCACGAGCATTTGTTACTTGTACGAAAGTTTGCTACTTGATGAAGGAACCTTCGAAAAACAAGTGAGCAGTGATGCTGGCGCCTTTTATACACATATAATGTTGGTTTATGCTCGACCATGCCAAACTTTAGTATTTATACGACGTAAGTATCAGTTATGCTCGTTTCGATTGGCAACATTGCTAGGGCCACTTTAGAAAAAAAAATTCAAGATGTCCGACATAGTAACAGCAACATATAACTTATACCCCCAGAAATTAGAGCAAAAGCATTCAATCTTACCAATAACTTGTTGCCACAATAGTCAAGAAAAATGTACGAGAAATTCTATTCATAATTTTTGGATTGAAGAATATCAAAAGGTATAAATTAATTCTCAGAAAATGCATCCCTAATGTATTTCGAAGAATTGTCTCAAAATATGAAATCATTGACCTTTAAAATGCACTGTTTTATTTTGAAGCAAACACCCGACATTTATTTATTCAGTTTGTTCCAGTTTGTCTATACTTTCCTTTAGGTAAACTGTGTCACATGTTAACAGCTGTTTATAGGGAAGTAATCAATATTTCTGCGCCTAGGTACTATGTACTATGTCTTACGATGGTGACATCCCTCTAACCAAAAGTTAATAGTTCGAAATAAGATACAAGATTGAGCACAAAAATCGTATGAAACTTGACAATAATGGTATTATAACGATTACATAGTCCCGCTTTAATTACTACCATTATAGCCTCGTTGCATTATTCAAATGATAAATTGGACAAAATTAGATCATCATTTAAGAAAATAAATTACGGTGTACCCCAAGGCTCGAAACTCGGGCCCTACTTATTCCTGAATAACAATAGTAGAAGCAGGGGGATTGGCCATTGGATATGCTGATGACACCATAATCATAGTGAAGGGAAAAACGCCGCCAAATGCCAGCCTCGGTAGCCTCTCCGTCCCATGCCGCCGCTGCTGCCAGTATGGGCACACCGCCGACTCCTGCGCCAACAACCCACGCTTTCACTACTGTGGCGACGCATGCCTCACCGCAGCCTGCACCGGACATGATCTGACGCGTCGCCCTCTGTACTTTGCCACCTGCAACCAGGCAGGGCACTTCACCGGACAAGCGTCGTGCCCGAGAAGCCCGAGGAGAAGCCGCACACAGCAGCAGCCACACCAGCCTCACCTCACACATCAACATCCTCACCAATCACATCCTCCACGCCAATACCCTTGCAGTCACACACAAACCCACCATACACGGCATCATCTCACCTACGCCAAAGCCCTCACACATCAACCAGACTCACAGCTACTCCAACATATTAAAACCTCACACGCCAACACAGAGAAAGCCAGGGAACTACTCTAGAACTTCAGCACCACGGTCCAGGACATGCAGACAGCAGCCACGGAGCTGACTGCGTGGGTAGCAACTTGGGAGTCAGCCCTACTTCGCACTTTGGACGAGGTAAAGGAGGCCACCCAGGCTTCGCAGCGTGGTTCCCAGAAGGCTCTGTTCAGAAGCTCTGGACTACTGCAAGGCCAAGTTGAAGAAAATAGTAGGCTACATCAACGATACACGCCTCTTCACGCCAGCTGAGCTCGAGGGAGCTCTCAGGATGCATCAGAACTTCACCACTGACAACATCAGAGACTTCGCAATGGCACTAGCAGCCATGCAAGGGCCCCTCCACCCCGCAGAGAAAACCGCACCTGAGGGACGCCACCACCAGATCTGCCACGTCGATACCCTCCGTTAGATACAGGTCCTCACGAGACTTACATTGACCACCACTGAGCAATATAGGAAGAACGCCACCTGTTGAAAGGAACGGTAGGCGTCAGGGCCTAATGGTCATGACGTCTATCCCCCTCAACACCCCATGCGGTTCGTCGCAGCCATCAACATTACTCCTGAATCAAGGTGCCACGAGCGGAACCAGCTAACACCACCCGGGCATACTGCCCTAGTCTGTGGAAGCTTTTTAGTAGGTAGGCGAATCCTATGTCCCTAGCCCAAAGGATTAGTGCGGGTAAATCCATTTTTTCCTTCTCCGTAAAACATTTAAAAAAAAGTGCGAACCTGATTGAGTCCTTCCAGCACTCAACACCTCATAATGTAAGGAGGTTGAGGGTTG
Organism: Mantis religiosa; assembly: GCA_030765055.1. NCBI lineage: Eukaryota > Metazoa > Arthropoda > Insecta > Mantodea > Mantidae > Mantis > Mantis religiosa. The sequence continues at coordinate 41,766,210 of CM060949.1, read as the reverse complement.
AGGATTACTGATGCGGGAGGTTTACTGGACAGCGGGGTTTTCTTTGGGGTTCGCTCTGCATGGACTCACTTCTCTGTTTGAGGGTCTGGGATACGTTCTTACTGGATGTGGTGTGTTTAGCGCAGAAAACGTCTTGAGTGTTCCATGATCAATTTCTGTGTGTACCTTTAAACATAACCTGACAAAGATGAGAAATATTTTTGTAAACTTTACAATAGAACGTAGAAATATTCAGTTTTATATTTAGTTAATTCCTGTATGCGTAGTTTTAAGATATTTATTATTTTTATTTTAAGAAAGTAACAGCAATTTTTGGTACTAATAAGTTTTAGAAGCGATACTACTTTTATAGAGAAAATGCTACACATTTTCAGGTGGTAATAACATTTACGAACGTCATCTTTCACTATTAAATGGTAAACAAATGTTAAACATTTTTTTCTGTTACATTTTGTACAATATTTTATGAAAGCAAAAAAAAAAAAAAAAAAAAAAAAAAAAAAAAAAAAAAAAAAAAAAAAAAAACATGTCCGAAGGTTTGCAAGCACTTGTCACATATTAAAACGTATTTTGGATGTCTAATTCTACATTTTGAACAAGAAAGCACGAAATGCTTGCTACCTCAAACAACGTAATGTTGGTTTATCTGCTCACAGCTTTCTAATAAAAAAAGAGAATTCACTTCTGCTGTTTGAACGCAAAAGGTTTTATAACTTAATTAGACGTATATCGGTTGGAGAACACGGTCCAAATGGCACCGTGTAGGCTGCAGCTCATTAAGCCATTAGACTAATAATTTGATCCCATATTTTGTAGATATATTTCCAAGAATGTTTAATCCCCCTTTTCATAACGGTGAATTTTGTCACTCTCAAGCTGCATCTCCTCTTAAACATGCTCGTAACCTATCGGAGCTGTTCTTTATTTACTGTTAAGGGTTGGATATTTTAATTTATTTTAATTTCTTTCATTTTATTTACCCTTCTGAACCACAAGGCTGGATAAGATCACTGCCAGTTTACTAGCCCGATTCCAAAGGAAGTACGCAAATTACATCTCAGGGCAGCAGTCACTATAATCTGCATATATAGAATTAATGGTAATGTTGCTGTTGGCCTCTCCATGTCATGGCAGATTGCCAAATTCGAAGTGGATGTGGAAATTGCGCAATGTATAGTACCAACACAGCAGAAAGTACTTTGATATGATTGGTAGCTACGACATTTTTATCAGTTACCAATCAGCAGAAGGCGTGCAACCATAATTTAAATCCTGTCATTTTTTCTACGTCTCAGTGCCCCTTAACTCTTATACCATTTTATTTTTGGAACGTCAGTGCCCGATTTCACCTACAGATGTTAAAATTGACGTTAACAAATGTAACGTAACAATTGACACAGCGCTAAGAAAGCAGCTAAATTTCTTGCATTTCACTAAGCTGTTTTCTGAATATGTTAACAAACACATGTTAACACCAAGAGACTACAGCTATAGAAGGCTATGGATGAGTCGTATTGTTTTCTGACCTTATTATGATGCGCTTTTGTTTTCATTTTCGTCTGCAAACAGCTGAAAAAAATGGTGGGTGAGCAAAATTGTAAACAAAAGCCGTGAGACAAATTTCTCACGATGGAGAAAGAATTGTTAATTGAATTGGTGACGAAGTATAAGGATATTAGTTAGTTACTAACACTCCCCACATGGCAACCTTGGCCTTCGGGGTAACCTCACCCCACCAAGTGATGACCGGACCCATTTCTCAGGTGGAGGCACCCAGAGGGCGGTGTCCATTACCTCCGATGATAGGGTGATAGTGAAGATGGCGGTGAGGTGAGAGGACCTACAGTTTTTACCGTGGACTCCGAACCACGTTGGGCATAGGGGATACTTCACGTGTGCTAGACAGAGGTGAAGGCGTGGATAGGGCCGACTTAAAATCGCCAACCCCAGAGCCGGGAATCGAACTCGGGACCCTTAGAACGGCAGCCGCGAACGAAACCACCGCGCTACCCCGGCGCCCAGTATAAGGATATTGTGGAAAATAAGAGGACGGATGCGGTGAATGCAAAAGAGACAGATGTCACGTGGGAAAATATTGGAACCGAATTTAATTCAAATGCATGTGTCACTACTACAAGCATCAAACATCTTCGTCAGTATTACGTAAATTTAAAACGAGGTGCGAAGGACAAATTAATTGAACGTTTCAAGACGGGAGGTGGACAGTGTATTACCAACATAATTCAATGAATTATAAAATCGCAAAGTTATTGATACTTGAAGCAAAGACGAGATTGACATATTCCTTTCGATGCAAGATCTCAGTATTACGTAAATTTAAAACAAGGAGGAAAAAAGGTGGAGTGACTTGATAGTTTCAAAACGGGAGATGGACAGAGTAATATCCACATAATTTAGTGAATTGTAAAATAGCAAAGTTATTAATACATGAAGCAAAGGCGAGATCGGCATATTCCTTTCGATGCACGTTCTCAGTGTTACGTAAATTTAAAACTAGGAGCGAAGAAGCACAAGTGACGAGTGACTTGAACGTTTGAAAACGGGAGATGGACAGAGTAATATCCACATAATTTAGTAAATTATAAAATAGCAAAGTTATTAATACTTGAAGCAATGGCGATATCGGCATATTCCTTTCGATGAATGTTCTAGTCTCTCTTGTACTTCCGCAGTAAACTTCATAGCAACTTGTTTCGACAGTCTATACCTCTGTAGAAGGGTTTTCTTCTGATAGCTCCTCAAAATACTTTCTCCTCATAGGCCGTACTCTACGAATGCCTTTTAGACCGTCTTAAATATAAGAAATCGTCATCAACAGCTGCGTTAAAGCCCGCCATCTTAACAATTTACAACTGTTAAGGGAATGCAGCACCGAAATTGGCTAAAAGTATTGGAAATAATATTTTTCTTTGTTTTTGTTTTGAGCTAATAAAATACCTTGAACCTAATAGTATCATAATCCAAATAATGTTTCATGAACTTAAATACCCTCACATGAGAATTTAAACACTCCTGCGCACGTGCATGTCGGTCCTCATGTCGGTCCTTGGATTCATAGAATTCTGTCATTTGAGTTCGATTGAATGTACTAAATTAATACATTTGAAATTAGCGGGCAAAGTTTCTGGTGGAATTTTTGTGTTGTTATGATGGTTATGTCTTACAATATGTGACACCATGGAAGCAAAACACCGGCTAAAACATTGAAAGCACTTAATAATATTTATATATTTGCTTTTGTGTGAGTTTCTAACGGTCGGGATTTTCTTCTGTTTCTCGTTAAACTGCATATTGTTTATATATAATTGATGAGTTTTAGCCTGTCATTTAACATTTATAAAGGTATTTTATAAATCAAAACGTGCATATAACTGTTATATAGGTTATAGGTAAAACATTCTTTGAAACAACTGACCATCCTTTGACTGTGTATATAGTTAGGATCATGAATAGGCTAAACGATACATGGGAAGAAAACTAATACCTGTGTACCAAAGGCTGGCATCAGATGAATTCCTAAGGAGATGTACATTGGGTAAGACACAAAATGCAAATGAAAGTTTACATAACATTATATGGCATAATTGCCCAAAAGAAATATTTGTTTAAAAGAAGAGACTTCAGGTTTCTGTGACATCAACTATCAGTGAATTAAATTTTGGTTGTTCTGCCTCACTCAAGCTGCAGTCAGACATAATTGACACAGATTTCACCAGCATCTCTAAAAATTAGCCAAGGGAAGGACCAATTACGCTTACTTCTTTCAGCAATTCCTGCGAAGGTAACTTGTAAAACTTCCAAAAGTAAACTAAATTTGAAGAACACTGCTGCAGAAGAGCGAAGGAAGAGGCAAGAGGTCCAACTAATCTATCTGGAGGGTTTTAGTCTACTTCAAGGCATGTAGCTAATACGAGAAATATTTTGGATTTTAAAATTTGATTTATTCAGTTACAGTTTTTTCAACATTTTTTGACTTTCAAAATGTTTCACACGATGCAGTTTTCATACAGTCTCTCTGAAATCTTCAACACATGTACTTAGAAAGCAAACAAAGTTTTCTATCATATGAATTTTTAATATTATTTATATTTTTAAAGCTATTGATATAAAAATCAAAGGTTCAATCCTTATTTGGCTTGTTTGTTTGCTCCCTATCTAATTTTTTATTTCCTCAGGAACTAAAAGCAGTATAAGAAATTCATATGATATATCTTTTCTTCATAACAATATGATTATTTTTAGAAATATTGCTAAACTCGTGTTAAGTCTTAACATCTGTTGGTGTAATCGGGCGCAGGTGTAATTAAAGCTCGCACTACAGTTGCTCTGCATGTAGTTTCGCACTTGTCACTGAAAATAAAACAACAAATATAGCATTCTGGAAAGTCACTTCAGGGAAGTGACTTAGGGGACATGAGTATCACTACGTTTTCCTGATCTTAAATTTGAGTTACACTCATCACGAAATACCGAAGTATTTTATTGAGTTCAGTACTAATAATTACGGACAAAGGGGTATAATTTTGCCTGAAACGCTTGCTAGTTGGTGGTCTTACCAGGCACGGCGATAGGCGAATTGATAGGTGACTCGAAAAATTGACTAACCTAAATTCGCAAATCAGCATTGCATAAATGGATTTTATACTGGAATAGTGCTTTTGAATTTCGATGGGGCTTCCCTCTGTATATGACTCCAAAAGTTCCTTAAAATTACCTTTATTTTAAGAGTCTTCGCTTTAATTATATCCAGAAATGTCATTTACTGTCTACTTCTCTAATGGGATATTGCATGAAAAGCCTGTTAAGCTTAACGTTCTCATTGTATTTTACAATATTTAGATGTGAGCTTTTCTGAAGGGTTTCTGTAATTTTGTTAGTGTTTTCTCTCATCTCCTTCAATCCGACACAGTTATGTTCCTCATACCAACGAGTCTTAAATTTCCTGGTATATTTTGAAGATTCTCCGCCGCAAAGTTTTTCTAAACATAGCAGTGGTAATGGTCTGACGACATTTACCACGTCACGTCTGTAATCATTTTTCCGTAAAGAAATGGGTTTTTGGAGAAGCACACTAAGTCGTGTGTTGGATTCATTGTAAATCCTTTAAATATGAAGAATTAAATACTTCACATATCACACAGTAATCACTGATCACGTAAAAAATTATGTATTTACTCAGGATGATGACATGCAAGGCTCGTTTCAAGCGGGTTGCTACTTCTACTAACAAATTTATTTTCAAGTAAACGAAAAATTAGGAAGAAAATCGTGTATTAAGTTGGAAACACGAGTTGGTGCGGAATATACGGCTTCTATGAATCGAATCCGTAGTCACGGTAACCAACAACGCATTCTGCCCATCCAACCTCTCCTCACCCACCGCAAGTGTTCATTCATTCGACAGTTGGCGGCTGATTTAGGGTCAGCACTTTGTATGTCATATGTGTACCCGTCCTAGACGAACTTAACCACTTAATGACAGGATATGTGGGGTTTTGTAGAGTGGCGGGTTTAGTTTAGGTGAATGAAAGAAAGGAGGTAGCCGTAGTTTCTCAACGGTTGCCGACTCGGGTGCAACGCCTGTGTGCATCGCTGGTGTGAGAATATTGAGGAAGAGTTTCATTTAGAATAATTGCCAATCTAATTCTCAGGTAAGTATAGTTTTGAAGTTGTAATATCAGCTTTATTGCTACCGGTTGTGCCCGCACGCCATGCGGTGGAGCCGGTAGAGCTTGAATCGGCGTTCTGTTGGTTGATAGTTCCCAACAGACCTAACCAGGGTGCTCTGATGGCGAGGCAAACTCGCCTACAATTTTTTGGCTGGCGTCTACTGACATCTTCCTGACGCAGCCCCAGTCACCTAAGAACACTGAGATGACATATAACCTGATATCAGAAAGACATTGACACAAACGTATAAATATAAATAAATGACTATACCAGACGTATGCCATAATGCTAGCATATACTCCGGAGACCACCACAATGACAAGGCCACTCTATGAAGGCCAGTAAACTCCCTTTGTAATTCCAGTGAACAAACAACCCTACTCACTTGTTTGTTTTTGCCCTCAAGGAAAATTTGGCGCATTCCAGTCGGAAACCAACCCATTGTTAAAACCCCATGCGTGCTTCTGACAACAGGCTATAAGATTTTAACCGAATCGCAGAGCACATGCCTTCGCATAAATGTTTGCATACGGACCGTTAGAGAAAGCGTCTCTGATGTTAGGTATGAAACTGGAAATTCTCAACACTGATCTCAAGTGGGGATAGCTAGGAGCCAATAGAAAATAGATATTTGTTCATGTGATTTCGTAAACTCCGATAAATACCTAGAGTGGGGGTAATTCAAAGTGACGGCGGAAACTAGGTTTTGATAGTATGACACTTCGGTCCTGAGTTCCACGTGAGACGGACGTGTATTCGGCGCCGCCTAAGAAGTATACTTCCGCGCCATGCAAAGAGACAATGTGCAATATTTAACAATCTCTGCAGTGAGAGTTAGTACAACGAGTAATGTATAGGGAGGACGATAAATATATCCAATTTGACTACGCAGTGCTACTGCCTCTGTGCTTCACATTCACATATTGACAGTGACGCTTAACTCAGCAACCACACTGACGACGACATTACGGTGGCGAGCGTAGGAGCCTAAGGACCACAATAAACTTCTGTCTACCAGATTCGAGGTGTCGTCATTCAACCCACAACCAGTCAGGACGCTCCCACTCTTGAAGTACAGATGAGAGTTCTCATGCGGGAGCTACATCTCAGCTCGAACCGATTACAATCTCGCTTTCCTTAACCTCCTCACGCCACCGATCCTAAATTGTGAGGCGTTGAGCACAAGGGAGAGCTCGATGTGGTTCGCTACGGGCCAGACCGCCTCATTCCACATACTGGAAAGATGAGGCTTCATGAAGGTATCTCACATGTAAGCACCAGTATACAGAATAGATAACCCTAAGATATCTATTCTGTATACGTAGAAGCTGTAGCAGTTAGGACCCTGCAGCCATGCCCCAGATCTCGCACGCATAAGGCATTATAGGAAGAATTAAAGCCTGAAAAGGACGAAACTTTAGGGATGTTGGCGTCCCAGACTGCAACATCGGGTATAACGAGGCCGAAGCCCCCGCAAGTCCAATGTGATAACTCTTTTTTATATTTTTTAATTGATCTATCAGCAGTACAATGCTTTACAGATCAGAGTGAAAAGAAGGTAGTAGTACAATAAGAACAATAACACTCAGGGGTAGGCTAACAGGCCGCCCCCTAACTGCATTAAGTTAGAACTCCAATAATACTATCTGGAAAATTATGTCAATATTAAAGATGTAAGACATACATCAAGCACTAGAATCACTCGGATCAGATGTGTCACTTAGAAGCAGGTCCTGTGGTAGTCTCCTCTTCAAGCGTGAGGGCTGGCGCGTGCGGACGCCGATGTTATAATGCACAGCTCATGGAACTTCTGGCAGAGTGTAAAAGAAACGACGAGGGATCCTGCGAATGTAGTCGTGAAGAGGTAACAGGCCTAGTTCGTGATGGAGCTTCTGATTACGGATGAACCATGGAGCGTTGGTAGCGATGCGCATGAAGCGATTCTGTATGACCTGAGTGCTAACTCCTGGATGTGAACTCCAAAAGCTAGACCCTTGTCCAGCTTTACCCCCAAATAGGTGAGAGAATTTGTCCACTCCATCCTTCGACCAGAATAATTAAAAGAATGTAGGTTGGTGGGAAAGCGCTGCTTGGTAAAAAGTATGGCTTTGCTTTTCTCCGGGTTGATGGACAATCGCTAAAGCCTGCACAAATCTTGAATAAGGCTTAAGTGTCGCTGTATTGGGTTGAAGGCTCTGCATGAGTGTCTATCTGTGTTATAGAGCAGCACATCTTCAGCATATTGAGCTATGTTGACGTACAGCAAGTGTTACGATCACCTTGGCCTTTTAATAACGAATCACTAGTCGAAAGTAAGCTAGCTGCATTATCGACACGCGAGTGCAATAACAAAATATAACTTTTAGAACTTCATACATTACATACCCATGAAAATTATTCAAAAACAAGCGACTGGGGAATTCAAACGCATCAAGGAAGAAACGACCCTGGTTCTTACAATTATAAAGTATTATGAGACACGTACTAGCTCATGAATTGTCTCTAAACATCAGCATATTCCACAACTAAAATGCTTATTTTACAGACTTTGACATCTCCATACACATGTAAGGCTTTTGTCTTATGTAGTTTCGAACGCATTGACGCATGAATACCCAAGCACTTGCCGCTTACAGCCGCCTTTGATTGAACGTAGTAATTCCTGCATGCCATGAATTGCATGCTCATTAAAGGTTTTCGCAATATTGGTATCGACCTTGAGCAAGGCGCTGGAGAGACCCGCACATACAAGTACTGACGTATTTCACGCATCATTTACTTGCTTGTTTGAACAGAAGCTGTTGGATGTGTGGTTTGAGTCATATCTACAACTTTTATGCTCTCGAAATTACTTCTGAAAGGCTAATTAACGATAATGTACTGCAAAAGTTGAGTACAAGTGGAATGAGACCATGTTGAATTAAAATAATTACAAAAAGTTCAGCGTCATCTCTTTCAAACCCTATTGCTTCTTTTAATAGCTTTTTTATAGGTATAATAAATATACCCCTGAATAAAGAGGAATTTAACAGAAAATATAAACATATTATTAATACTGCTTTAGGCTGGCTCCCTAGTTCAGTCTTTGGAGCACCTGCCTGCCGTGCTAGGGTCCCGGGTTCGATTCCCGGCGGTGGGGTTGGGAATTTTTCTCCGACCATGATAATTCCTCATCTTCCGCAGAGTCTGGAAGTATGAATGAGAGTGTGAATGTGTGCGTAATCTAATGATTAAAACCCAACAAATACGAGTTAATACCTTCGATATGTTCCAAAGGGGAACGGCCGCTGATATGACCATTGGAGTTAAAAACGCGGTATAAATGGAACATTAAAAAATACTGCTTTAATTGATGGGTTTAATAAATACTTTATACATAAAAATTGAAAAAATTAAGTATAAAAATCTGTTAAAGGTATTTATCGCTTTAAAAAAGACGATTGTATCTTAAAAAATTTACTTACCATCCTTTAGTTAACAAATATTTTAAAAAAATGTATAGAGTTAGGTATAACTTTATTTCCTCAAAATAAATATAGTATTAAAAATGTACATTTCTCTAAAAAAGATGAAGTTCATAATAATAAATCTGTTATTTATCAATTTAGTTGTTTAGATTGTGATGAAGTTTATATTGGAATGAAAAAACGTAATTTGGAAACCAGAACGAAAGAACATTTTCGTAACATTAAGTATAAACATACTGATAAATCCGCCGTAGCAGATCATTTTTGGTCATTTAACCATGAAATAAATCCCGAAGTTAAAACATTAAAACAATTAAAAGATCTGGTAGATTTAATGGTTTGGAAAAAATATATTTATTTTAAAAAATAAACTTCGCGTAATTAGTTTTGAAATACTGGCAGTCCATTCTGTTTTTAAGTTTATTTCATTTTCAAATTTTGGTAGTACTCGCGAAAAACATAGTGAATATATTGATTGTAACGTTGACAACGAGGTTGTTTGAGCTGATGTGAATGAGTTTTCAGGAAATCACAATCCTCATCAATTAATAAGAAAATGTTTATCATTTTGTTTTCAGAGAAGTGACATTTTATGTTACAAATTATTATTTTTTACAGTATTTGGGCCCCCGCTGTAACTAGCTTCATATTTTACGTAACTATAGAACATGTTAAAAGGTCCATAAGTCATACACATCATTCCCTGAAGACAGTCATTTCCAAACTCGCGCATTTTAACTTATCAAGCGCTGAGAATTTTTTTTTTTTTTTTTTTTTTTTTTTTTTTTTTAAATTTTACACCCTCCAACCTTAAGTCATATCGGACGATGAATGAAATAGGTGAAATGATGCTCAAATGCGTCTAGGGTCCATGTAACTTAGAGATACCTGACATTCGTCTTTATGGATAAGGGAAAACCCCGGTATAAACCTTATTCAGATAACTCACCCTGAGCGAAATTCGAACTCGGGACCTCTTGAACGTGAGGCAGACATGCTACCATCTACGCAAACCATCTAGAAAAACGTGTACCTCGCTATGACAAATGCCTGCAAAATTTCGGTGGTTATGTGGAAAAGTAGTTTAAGATTTGTAGAATTTTGTGCAATAAATAATTTTTCTGTATCTCTACACACTTTAATTTTATTACCTAACAGAACTTACTTTCATAGCTTACCTCGTTTTCTAACCGTCGTTGGCTTATTCGTCTCATGCTGAGTGGGAAACTTTCTGACTATGCACAGAAAGCAACATCTTTCAATATTTAAAGATAAAAATATTATAATAATTATTACTTAAACAACTAGATCCTGACATGCGAACCTTTAAAATTCACTATAAAGCTACCAGTTATAATTATTTCGTTATTTAAAAGATGGGTGCAACAAGCAAATAATGTCGAGCAAACATCTCTGCTTTTCTGTTTCATTATCGCTAAATAAAGTGACCTAATTTTGTCGTTTTGAAAGTAATATAGCGAAATGTCTCCATCGTTGTAACTTTGGCTTCCGCTTGTGCGATCATTCTATTTTGCGACGATGACCAATAGTTAGCGGCATTAATAAGACTAATTTAGCTGCAAGGTCACGTGAGTGTGTCTGATGAGCAATACGACGACACTGAAGCTAATTACGCAACAAATAATGGAACAAAGAACATGCGAGGTATACATTAAAGTTTATGATAATGAACAGACAACTTTCAACTTATTTCCTCTGGGGCATATCTACAGAGGTAGCAATGGCACTAACGGAATTGCATCCCACATTTTGGCATCATATTTCAGTGAAAATGTGTTTGTAGGGATACCTTGTGAGGGAGTAAGAGAAAGAATGGATAGAAAGAAGCAGTAATTATATTTATTATCTATTAATACGAAGTACATCAAATAAACCCAGTTGTATAAGGGAGGCAATAAATTATTAAGGGATAAAGAAAGTTAGTTGAAAGTATTTTCTGAAGTGGAGCTGTACTTAAGGCAAATTAACTATGACAGTTTACATGTACTCGTTTTAAGATTATTTTTATGGCTTCTACTCGCGGAGCTTAAGCCTCACAAGAAGTAAAATGTTAAACAAATCTTCATAAGTCGAGAGAAGTATCTCCTGTATAACATATAATTTAAAATATGTTTCAAATGGATCCAAGATCAACCAGCTTTATTATTTTTGTTTATATTATTTGGACTAAACAGATGTAAGGATTATAGGGGAATAAGTATTTTAAACACAGGATATGAATTATATGCACGAATCTGAAATAAAAGGTTACAAAACATTACAGATGTTCTACTTTTAGAAGAACAAAATGGTTTTAGGAAAGGACGATCCTGTACAGATGCTACCTTTACAGTTAAGCAGATAATAGAAAAAGGAAGAGAATTTAATCTGGAAACACATATAGCTTTTATTGATTATGAAAAAGCGTTTGATCGTGTAACTAGGAAACGAAGTGGGAAATCATGATTCGAAGAGGCTACACAAATCAACTTATTAAAGTTCTAAAATTTATATATAAGGATACAACAATCAGCATACATATTGGAAATGGAATGTATAGTAAATGGATACATACAAATCAAGGTGTAAGACAGGGTTGTAGTTTGTCTCCTATTTTATTCATAATTTATATATTTTATTTATATCTTGCACCACTATTGATAAATTAAAATTATCTGGAATATATAAAATACCATGTAACAATTGTGAAGCATATTATATTGGAAGAACTAAGAGAAATTTAAAAACCCGTCAAACGGAACACTTGAGAAATATAAAACTTAAACAAATAGAAAAGTTTGCAGTTGCCAACCATTTCTGGATACACAACCATGAAATTGGCCAAAGTATACAACTATTAAAACATGTAAAAACAGTTAATGAACTAGATATTTGGGGAAAAATTTATATCCTAAATAGTGAAACAAAAAACCTTTTGAATTTTGAGATACCACCATTAAACAGTGTTTTAAAACTTATTAAAAAAGTTAAAAAATCCAACATTGATGTCGTTGAAACCAACTTAAAGAACATAGACCCAGTTGAAATTAACCCATATGTCAACCAATCTAGTTTACCCCAGGAACATATGAGTGAGGAAGCACATCTCCCACAGATAACCAGTAACTTAAATATTGGTCCAGAGAACGAGATGGAAGAGGAATTTCATCCGCCACCACAGGTCTACAGTTCAATTGATCCACATCCAGAGGAGAAACAGTTACAACCAGTCAACACCACAGATGACCATCAGCCACCTGTGTCCAGCCACAGTGTTCCAGTCCCAGAAGTTGGCATTACAAATCAGACGATAACCAAATGACAATCACAGGAGTAAAAGTTTCTTGGAAGGTTCGGCTCTTCTCTACCTCTGTAGCTGGTCAGCACCCACTGAAGATGGTCTAAACCAGACCGAAAAGCGCTTATGGAGATATGGAGAACATCTTATCTGAGTGAGTAATCTCAAAAACTGCTTGACAACTACTCATATTCTATATATATTATGTTCATATGTTCACTTCCATGATTATTTTTAAGTATGAATCGAATTCTAAATAAGTCATGGGACATGTGTTTCAAGGCGTGGTTCGGAATAAAGAAGTCGAATTATTTCGATGAATTCTTATTTTATTATATTTATACGACCAGACTGAAGAACATATCACTCTCCTCAAGATTATTTACCTCTTGTAACTATCGTTACTTCTCAATTCTGTGATTGGCCGATCCAATGGCACGTCAACACATCACGTCACACCACGTCACACCACTACTACTTCGGCCAATCACACTACTTCATATATTTTATAAATTCATAATTCCTCCGAACCCAAAAATACTGTTACAAATCTTAGGCAGTCTTGTTTCGGACATTCTTTGTATATGCTGCATCCATTCCTTTTGATATTTTTCAATTTTGTTACTTATCGAGTCTACGTTGAGTTCCTTTCTTAAGTTTTCATTCCTTATTCTATCCAACTTTGTGCATCCCTTTGTTTTTCTTAAAAAGTTCATCTCTACACTTTGAATTTGGATTTCATTTTCTTCGTGAGCACCCATGCCTCACTTCCATAAAGTAGTGCAGGGACTGCCATTGTTTTGTACAACTTTATTCTTGTATCTCTTCTTGTTTTATTTCTCAACGTTCTATTCACTGTTCCACAAATCATTTGGAATGTTGCATGCTTTTTGCTCACATCTCTGTTTTAATCATATAATTAAGATTACATCCTAAATAGCTGAATTCCTTTAGTTGTTCTAGTGGTTTGTTGCCTAATATTATTCTTATATGTTATTTTCCCCAAAAGACCATTATCTTAGATTTTTCCGTCGATATTTTAAGATCATACTGTTGGCATACTTGGTTCAAGCGGTGTAGTGCATATTGTAATTTATCCTCCGTTTCTTGTATTAAAACCACGTCATCTGCATATAGTAAAATATTTAAAACTTTGTTCTTATTTACATTTAATTTTGTAGCCACAATTGTTCTATGTAGATTGCGAGGTCTTCTCCTGCGTGATGTAACCTATGTCTGTTTCTATAGACACATCAACTGTAGCCGTAGTGGGCTATTTGCTTTGTTTAGAATTATGTGGTAATATAAGCCATCTATGCAAAGGTTATTTGTTTTCCAGTCATTGTAAGCTGCGTATAATGCAAAGCCTCCTATTCTCTTAGCGGAGGTCGGCGCTAAGGACGTGGATTTAGCTGAGGAAACTAAATTAAATTTTTCCCGTTACTGAAGTTTAGTATTTAATCGATATGCTTCCGTGATTGAGTGCAAAGTTAAAACTTTGTATTTAATTTCAGATATGGCGTAATGGATCATTTATTATTTGAAATTCTGAGTGAAAACCAATAGTGACAGTGTGCTCTTGTTTGCTGCTTTAAAATTGCATTTTATACATATTTGAAATTTGTGAGATCATTATTTTTATTAAAATTAGAAGCTCTTGCAGGCCAGTATGGACATTCTCATTAAGAGCATTTAAATAATATAACATTTTCATTCTGGGTGATGAAAGAGGTACTGAAAATAGTGAGAAGCGAAATATCAATTACTCTGCGCCATATTTCCTCGCACAATTTTTGTAATACGTTCAGTTCGATTAAAACAAATGCCCGTCACTTAGATAAAAGCAACGATAAGGCGTGTGTATGTACTTTAAAATCCGAAAGCGTATTTACATTACCTTTGTTTCCTTTTTAGTTCATTTCATTGATCATTCTATAAACCCTCCATTAGCGATATCATGAAAGCTCTTTTGATTGGAGACGTTACTTTCATTTTTATTTTTGTGATTTTATTAGGCATAACTTCACTGTATATGTTACAGGGGTGTAAAATATTCCACCTAATGTGTCAAGATAACTGCTAGTTTACGTCTAAGCGGGCTATTTATAGATATCCTATGAAAGTTTTGAAATTGCTTCTAAAGTTTCGGCCCAGGGCTGATAGTTGCATTGGATGAGATATCCTGCCGAAATCAATCCTTTAAGCTTGAAAAGTTTTCTAACTTTAAAAGTTTGTAAATGCTGCTGCGTTTTCCAAGAATTTCGTTAAAGGCAATTGGTTGATATCGAGGGTTTAAATTTTATCCTGTATGTGAGAAATTGTAGGAGCTGATTTTCCTTTATGTATCTTCTTTTTCATTTTGTTTATCGCTTCACATTTTCAATCCGTTCTGCTTCCTCAGTTCTTATTTATTCCTTCCTTTTTATTTTAGCGCAGAGTATACTTTCCACTCAAAGTTAATGATTTCAAAAACTGAATTAAGGTCAAGAAGTACAAACAATAACTTCTTTATAAAGAAAAAGTAATCCACGGGGTACTTGGACCTGCCAAATCAGCTGCCAGTCTCACGCTCTAAATTGCAAGCAAAATATGCAACAAATGACCAAGATGGAGTATGCTTGGAGGAGGACAGGTGTAACTTAAGTGACTTAAAAGGAAGATACACTAAATGTAGTAGATTGTGGTGTAATTTACATATTCTATAATTTACTACTACGTAAAAAGCGAGAGATAATTTAGTATTTGGGTTACTACGGACGGGATTCGGCACTGCGACCAGTCTTGATCGATTGTAGCTATGCCAATCTCACCAGTTGAAGTCGCCCTGCTGGAACGGTTACCATGGGTTTATCTTTGTTAATACAAACCTCTCAGATTACGCACTTATTATTAAATAAGAAAGAGAGGAGTACTGACGGGTCTCGTATGCTAAGCACCAATGAATGCATCACTTTAGCCAATGGAATTTGCAGGAATCACAAGTTACAGATATATGTTTACTCCACGTGGAGTAATGAGTGCGTTATCTGAGAGATATCTATTACCAAAGATAAATCCATGGTAACCGTTCGAAAAGGGCGACTATACATCTCCGGGAGGGAGAATGAGACGAGAGGAGGCAGGGGCGGCCATGCCGAGGAGCTACGGTATTGCAGAGTGCAGGATCCCTGCTATTTTAGTTAGATTGAAACCTCCCCAGGTAGAACAGGGCAACGGACATTTCCCCTATGGTGGTACAAAAGTGGTTCCAGCAGCCAGTTCAAAGACCTACCAGAGGAGTAAGTGGTTTAATCAGATCATATCATCCGGCCATGCAGCGCCGAGGCGCTCTCCGACAGTTCCGCCCTGAAAGAGACCACCACATGAGATATGACGTGAAATGATAATGGAGATAAATTGGAGCGACGGGACATTCGGGGATGTAATTAACCTAGCCCAGGATTTGCCGGGTGATCTGGAAAGACCCTTTAGAAAACCATGGGTCATGTAGGTCAGCAATGGAATTGAACCCGGGCCTGCCGTAAACGGGCCGCAGACGAAACTGCCTGAGTCATTCCGATCGATGAGAGAGAACTTAATATTAGAGAAATGGTAAGATTTTGCAATAGAGCTAACAGTTAGGAAGATCTTTTAGCTCAAAATCAGATGATTATACGAGAAAACAGAAAGCGTCTGGGAAGTATAAAGTTAAAGTCGTTAACATAATTTAAAGAAGAGTGGAGAAAATACGGAAAAGTGCAAGGAGGTGTAAAGACAAATAGTGGATGTATTATACATACAACAAAACGTTAAATTTAGTTGAAGAAATAGAAATAGGTAATTATATTAGGGAGTTATAAACTATATAAATTTCATATAAAGTTTAAAGAAGATATAAGGACATTATTCATAGACCTTTTTCCCAGTTAGTAGGTTCTTCTTATAATAGTGTTAGTTCTTTTTATAATTACATATTGGAAATTTATACATTTTCAACTTCAATCCCCACTCACGAAAACGTATCATTCATCCAAAGCCAAACATGGGCATTGAACTCTAGTACTTCGTAAAGCAAGAAATAGAATAGCATGAAGAAAATATGAACAGACAAAAAAGTGACTAATAATAATGAAAGAAAAATGGAGCCCATTACTCTTACCATGAACAACGTCAACTTGAAGGTGGTATCTACGGTAAAATACCTTGGCGTTATACTGGATTGTAAATTAACATTTCGATCACACTTTGATTATATTGCTGAAAGAGCCAGCAAGCTCCTTGGTGCGCTTGCAACAACAACAACAACAACAACAACAACAACAACAACAAGACCAACCTGGGTTCTGAATTCTAGTATTCTTAAAATTATATATCAAGGTGCTGTAGTGCCCCTAATTTTGTATGGTGTATCTGCATTCCAGAATGTTCTTAATAAAAATGGGCAGTTAAAAATTTTGCACAAATTCAAAGGGGATTCCTCCTTCGCATAATTCGAGGATATCGTACAATCTCCACTGATGCAGCTCAGATTATAGCTAACATCGAACCTTTGGCTCTCACTGGTTTATCAAGAGCAACTATTTTGAATTTAAGACATGAACGTGAATGTGCGTCTTATCTGTCTCACTTAAAACTACAAATCCCGGAGCATCCTACCACAGCAGGACACCCATCAAGTTTTGTAACCTGTTTAATGGAAATATGTAATTTTCATGATTATTACATATATACAGATGGTTCGCGTTACCAATTTAAAGATAATATATCTGCAGTAGGATGTGCTTTTGTTGTTTATGAAAACCAAACGGAACTAACTCACTCCATGTTTAAATTGTCACCAGAATGTTCTGTATTCCAGTCGGAGCTCTTAGCAATTAAAGAAGCTATAAAATGGTGTACTGTTAATGGGAACAGTGCCCGTATTCTTAGTGATTCACAATCAGCTCTACTCGCTATTAATGATAAATACAACTTAAATTCATTAGCACATGAAATCAGAACCTTACTTCAAAACCATCCAGGACATATTTGCATGGGATGGGTTAAAGGAAACAGTGGAATTTTAGGTAACGAGAGAGCTGATTGCTTGCTAAGAAGGCTGCAGAATCCAATCTTCCTGTGACATACTCTTTATGTCCTATTGCTACTGTAAGGAGAATAATAAATCAACATATTCTTGAAGAATAGAACCAACAATGGATAACAACTCCAAATGGAAGTTTAAAAAAACATTATTTTTCCCTAGAGTATATGACAGAGGAAAATGTGAAACTCTTGTACCAAATTTTGTTTTGACACAATTTTTAAGTGGACATGGTAAATTTGGTGAATGCTTATCACGTTTTCACTTAACATCTAACCCCAAGTGCATGTGTGGTGAAGAATTTCAAAATGTGGTTCATCTCCTTTTCTGTTGTCCCATTTTCTGGAGAGAAAGACAAGAATTAACATTCAAGCTAGACTCTCTAGGAACTGAATTTTCTGCTCCGCTCACATCTTTGCTAATGAAGCCACAACAGTATAAGTACTTCATGATGTTTATAAACTCAGTGTTTAAACGTCTGAAATAGTTTAAATTAATATGCATCAGATTATAACATATTTTCTTCCTTCTAGTATTTAAAATATTTTTGTTAAAATTGTGTATTTTTATCTATCAACTACAACCCTAATATACCACTGTGTAAAATAGGGTTCATAAATCTGGATAAATAAAAAAAAATAATATTACCTTACAGTAATGGTGAAAAAGTTTGACTATTTTAATGCAGAGCGTAAGAGTTTTGCTGTAGTACGTATTCAGCTGTTAAACCATCGAAATTATCGCTGCGACCTAATTTTAGCTCCACAGTGAGAAAATTGACCAATTTAATACACATGCACCACAAACTTCACATCGTCAATGGGATCTGTCACGACATGGTCGACCGGCATCGGAACGTCCCTTGAATTACGATATAAAAAAATCCACTGCCATGTTACGTAATAAAATTGAGACGTCTGAGAGACACCACCCGCTAATTTTCAAACCCTATGCCCTGTAAGGTGTAATAAAGCCAAACATATGCACGGAAGTTTTATTTCTGTTCATCATGCGATGCGGTATGTCCAGTTCTGAGGATACACTCATGCAATGTTTGTTACAATTCACGTGACGTTCGCAACTTTCTAAATTTAGATAGTTAAACAATTTCTTTATTCCAGACATTTTGTAAATTTATAACTGCGGCGCTTTTATTGTCAAAGGATTGGTTTAATTTTGAATGATATGACTAATTTAATATTCATTTCCGCGCCTTTGACGTCTTAGAAGTCCGTGCAGGTTAACAACAGTCTTCTTGCAAGAAACGTGAATATTCCATGACTGTCGTGGCCGCACTTATTCCTTTTTTATCTTGTGAGACAGAACAGCCCCCTGCTTAGTTGGAATACCGTCATTTATTATGAAAATACTCTCTTGCTCTGCAGTTTTCCATTGTCATACCCGAAGGCTTATAAAAGCTGAAACTATCAATGTACACGTTGAAACTTTTATTCCTCTTTCTTTCTCTTTAAAAACAGTACTGGATATTCATAAATTCACGAACGTTCCTCACACGCAACATGTAGAACGATGGTGCAAAGCTAAAAATGTAAGAAGTTATTTCTGCTTTAACCAATGTTAAAAATATAGTGCGATCCACATAAACCTGAACCATTTTAGTAGGTCATAACCTTTGAACCAATAACAGGACACACATGAGGCTTTAGGAGAATATAGTGTGGAATTGGGAGATTACCTTTTTTGTTGTTGAAATGTTACGTCCTCCAACGTTAAGTCACATTTGACGGTGAATGAAATGGGGGTGGAATGATGCTCAAATGTGTGCATGGTCCATGGAGCTTAGAGCTACCCGACATTCGTCTGTAAGGATAAGGGAAAACCCCGGAAAAGAACGTTATCCAGGTAACTCACCCTGACCCTAGATTCGAACTCGGGACCTCTTGAACATCAGGCACACATACTATCATCTACGCTACTGAGGCGGACAGGGAGAGTATACATTACACTGTTTACATCTCAGAGAAAATGTTGGAAGTGTGCTCCACCTGCATCTATATATGTTTGCATTCCTCTCACCATATTCTCTGAAGTTTTACGGAGAGTATCCTCGCCAATGTTACTTATTACGGTTCGGATAGGTTCCTTGAGAAACTCAATTGTTCGTGGCCTGTTCTTGTACACTCCATTTTTATATATTCCCACAAGAAACTGTCTGGTGACAATAGAAGGGGATTTGGGGGGCCACAGACCTTTAATTTTTCGATTATTAAAGAAACAGGTAATAAGTTCCATGGTGTCATTAGATGTATGACTTGTAGCTCCATCTTGCTGGAAATAACCTTCTCTCAAATCGACATCGCTGCTCCACAAATTTCTTGAAGATGCTCATAAAAACTTAAGTGTCTACAGTCGTATCAAAGAAAATGGGTCCAACTATCCTGGAAGATGACAGCGCGTACAATACTGTCAATTCTCCCAGAGCCACTGAGATCACCAAAACACATTCCTACATTCTATGAGTTTCCAAAGGGAAATTATGGCCCATTGAATTGGTTCAGGTTAACGAGGGGGGACCCAAAAGAAACCGGACTCCGAGGGCGCTGCCACTCGTAGACGTAGTGCAGTGTTCTCACGCTAGATCGTGTTAGTGGAGACCTTCATGAAACATCTGTGCAGACGGTGCCAGTGTAGAGCTGAACGTGCAAGTGTGGTATTGTCTTTTTCTGACTGTTGGCGGGTTACCCCTGCGAAGTCGTTATGGCAACTTTAAAAGAACAAAGACTATGTGTGAAATTTTGCTTTTCGTGCTATAAAAACTATAACGGAGACACACCAAATCCTTCAGGAAACTTTTTAGGAGGACGCTATGAGCCGCCCACAGGTTTTCGAGTGGGTTGGGCGCTTTCAACGTGGTGAGATATGTGTTGAAAACCAAGCTCGTTCTGGACGCCCTTCAACATCGCGAAATGAGGAGAACATTGAAAAGGTCCGCCAAAAGATCAGCGAGGATTGTCGCCAAAAGATCGATCAAATTTAAGTAGCGAAAGAAATCAGTTGGATCTCGTGCCAGCGGATTTTGAGGGTGCATTTGCACACGAGACGTGTTGCTGCTAAATTTGTTCCGCGCCTTCTCACACAGGAGCACAAAACCATCCGCATGAATGTGTATCAGGACTTGAAAACATAGATTGCACGTGATTCAAACTTCTTGAACAAAGTCATTACAGGGGATGAGAGTTGGTGTTACGGGTATGACCCAGAAACCAAGCAAGCGTCAAGCCAATGGAGGACTCCCAACTCTCCCACGCCAGAAAACCAACGCAAGTGAGATCAAATGTGAAGACTATGATTATTGGTGTTCTTTTTTCAATTATTGTTTTTATGTTCGTTGAATTGCGCATCGGGAATTCGTACCCCCTGGCCAGACTGTTAACCAGCATTTTTACTAGGATATTTTAAGGCGTCTGCGAGAGGATGTGAGGAGGAAACGCCCGGTAGTTTGGCGATCAGGTGACTAGTTTCTGCATAACGACAACGCTCCAGCACACACGGTCTTACGAGTGATTCTCTATTTGGCATCTCAGAGGTGATCTTTCGTTCCCGACGCTCCGTATTAGCCGGACCTAGCCCCATGCGACCTTTTCCTATTTCCACGAATGAATAAAAAAGAGATAAAAGGGGAGGGTTATGACGATGTGGAGGCGGTGAAAACAGCTTCGTGAAGGGCAATGGACAATATCAAACTGGAAGAGTTCCAAACATGCTTCCAACAGTGGGAAAAGAGACTTGACAAGTGCTTCGCATGTAATGGAGTTTTTTGAAGGTGTAAAAAGGTTCATCAATAAAGTTGTTATGTCAACAATCCGATTTCTTTTGGGTGCCCCCCCCCCCTCAGATATGGATCGCAAAATACATTGGGAATTCATCCATTAACATTTGGTTCGTTTAGGGATTAATATAAAAATTATGTTATAATGCTTATGGTTACCGAAATGTAATGAACTATAACCCTGATTGTCTTTAAAGGAAGACAACATTAAGTCACTTTTTCCAAAATTAAGATTTTACCTGTACCTGAATACTTCATTATTTTTACCCCTTTGTAAAACTTTCATAAAGATATTCTAAATGAAAATAGTTTAAAATTATAACTCAAAATAATACTGCGTGTATACTTTATGCCTTGTTAGCTGATTTAACTGCAATTTCTAAAGTACCAACAATTCTCTGCACAAATATCTAATTATTTATGAAACTTAATAGCATAAACCATGGAATTTATGCAAAATATTTGCAGCTATATAAGCTCTATTTTGATGAACAACGTTTTATGTAACAGATATGGTTATTTTGGTAATAAATCTCACAATTTTAACTTTATTAATTCGCCTTAGGCGTCACATTAATAAATATTAACTTTGCTTCTGATGAACAAAAAGTGATTGTTGTATCAGTCAACTGTTGCAGGCTAATTGCCTTAAATATTGAATCTTTCATAAACCACACAAGCGATTGGGTTTGGTTTTCTTTTGTTTTCTTTCAGTTCACCGTTACCATATATACAGTTTACATATTCTGGTCGTAATTATTGATATTTGGTGGAAGTTTGAGGAAATGTTTCTCTTGCTGATAAGAAAGTACACTTTCTAGGCTCCCAGATATCAAACAAAGAAGAATGTGCATCTTCCAACACAAAATTTTAAGGACAATTTCTCACTCCAAATGAACCTTTACACAGAAATATTTTCCTTTATTTTTTTTTTCTTTGTTCCATTTATACCCCGCCTTTAACTACAATGGTCATATCGGCGGTTGTTCTCCTTTGGAACACGTTGAAGGTGTTAACTGGTAAACGTTAGGTTTTTTTTAATCATTAGATCACGTAAACATTCACACTCTCATTCATACTTCCAGACTCTGGGGAAGATGAGGAATTATCTTGGTTGGAGAAAAATCCCAACCCCCACCGCCGGGAATCGAACCCGGGACCCCTAGCACGGCAGGCAGGTGCTCCACCGACTGAGCTACGGGGCCAGTTTTCCTTTATTTTAAACTTCCTCAAAGTTAGCTTGAACACGTTTTATTAAAATACCATAGTTCTAAGAATTCTATGAAAATTGAAATGTCTATTTTGAAGTTTCCCTATTAGTCTGGATGGCAAGTTGGTTAGATGTTGGAATAGTGGTTCCAAGGTCACGGGTTCATACCCGGCCCGGACAGATGGTTTATGTGCGATTAAAAGAGACAGTCTCAAGTCAGTAGATTTAGTAACCTGAAAGATCTACTGGAGGATGATATTACGACACACCTGCGGCGTCAGCATGATTGTTAGAAGTTCCTTTTCATACTTATTGAATTTTTATCCATTAGTAAACTGTAACAGAGAAACTTTTGCTGCAGAAACAGACTATACATGGTGAATTTATATAGAATAAGTTGCCAGCTGTAGGGTACAGGCAGGTATTTTCGTGACGCAGACAATTTCGTGATACTTCTTCGAAGGGATGACACAGAGAAGCCAGTTGGTGTTAACGCACCTGCCGATAGCTCCTCTGCTCTAGGAACAATATGTCAACTACCAACAGTGAAAGATGAGTCAACCACAAATAGTTTCTCTGTGAAATCCCTTCGAAAAAGTATCACGAAATTTCCTATGTCACGAAAATACCTCCCTTTACCCCGTCCTATAAAAGTATTTTTAAATATTTTGTTTTGTTAACGACGCTGTCAATTGTCAAGATAATATCAGCACCTCATCTGTGCCGGAATTTCACTCAGCAGGATTTCTTTTGCATGTCAGTAAATCTACTGACATGGAGCTGTCATTTTGTAAATACACTTTAAAGTTGCCAGTGTAAGCCGGGTTACAACCTGCCACCTTGAATTCCGTAAGCTAATGTCTAACACTGCCCAGACATTCACATGAGAAAATGGTAAATCTGAAATGAAAGTTATCCGCATTAGAAATAAGTACAAATGAAGGTGCTTCAAAAAGTAGTGCCTGCTACTTTTTTCCCTTTTAATTGCCACGAAAATTGAATCCAATTTACATAGCTTGAAAACAAAAACATTGACGATTAATTTGCCACTATTCAATATAATATCCGTCCTTTTCCATAGTTTTGGTCCACCTTTTAACTAGGGCATGTATTCCAGTGTGATTAAAACACACAGTCCTGCATCCTAAGCCATTGACGCACGGACGTTTTCACAGCCTCCTCATCTTCAAAATGAATCCCGCGATGAGGTTCTTTTAGTGGCCCGAACAGATGGAAATCTGATGGTTCCATGTCAGGACTGTATTGGGGGTGATGTAAGACTTTCCATCCCAAATTCTCAATTTCTGCAGTGGTGTAACGGATGGTGTGTGGTCTTGCAATGTCATGCAAAAGAAGAACATCCGCCATAGTTTTTGTTGGGCGAACTCGGCGAAGACGTGCTTTCAGCTTTTTGAGAGTTCTGATGTTTTGGACAGAATGTATTGTGCATCCCTGCTCCAAAATATCAATCATAAGCACACCCTCTGCACCCCAAAACACTGTCGCCATAACTTTCCCTGCCGACCGCTGAGTTTTGAATCTTTCTTTTTCTTCGGTGACGTTGTGTGATGCCATTCCATTGACTTCCTCTTTCATTCAGGTTCACAAAAATGAATCCACGTGTCGTCCCAGTACCAATTTTTTCCAGAGACTCCTCTTCCTCCAAATTGAAGCGCTGCAAGTGTTCGGAGGCAATTGTTTTCCTTGTTTCTTGTTTTGAGCGGTTAACATTCTTGGTAACCAACGTGAACAAACTTTTCATTAACCTAGTTGTTGAATAATCGTCATCACACTGCCTTTACTGAGAGAGGTAATGCGACACAATTCACCTGTTGTTAACCGGCGATCACCACGAATGATAGCATCGACTCACTGAATGTTGCATGAAGTCTCTGCAGTCACCGGCCTGCCGCTTCGCTTTACATCTGCCAATGGTGTTTGCCCTTCAGCTCCGTTACAGCGACGAACCCATCTTCTAACGGTGCGAACATGCACCGTTGCATCACCATACACATTGTTTTAGCCTTTCGTGAATCTGAATTGGCGTTTCACACTCCGCAGTCAAAAATTGAATCACAGAACGCTGTCTAATACGAATGTCGATATCAGCCATTTTGCAAGAGGATGCAGTGCTGCCAGCTGTTGACTGAGGATGTGACTATGCAGCGTTTTGGAGAAGAAGGTTTGGAGAATTGCGCCAAATTCAAAGTTTTCACATAACTAACTTATTTAAGATAAAAAATAGGAGGCATTGCTTTTTGACCTACCCTCTTAGAACATCAAACTTTTGTTTGAATACTTCGTAGAAGAATGCATTTAGAAATTATATAAACGCAACAAAACAAAGTATTAGTAATGGTATACGTGACTTTAACAGCTTTGGACATTCTTTATTATTTTATTTTTAGGCCATTACGCATTGGAGATATACAGGTATTTGAGCTACACCAGTAATTTTGAGGTCGGATAGGCCACTCTTTCTAGTGATATGGAAGCCTTGAACTGCAAAGTTTCTCTTCAAGGAAGCATCATTCAGTTCCACGTCACGAGTAGGCGACTTCAACGGAAGGCGTTTCCTTATCAGTTATACAATAGTAATCAACTCTTCGATTCAATAGAAAATGTATCTACAACTACTTATACAATTGAAAAATGTTATAACAATAGAAAAACAAAACCACTTACACCAATGTTAAATTGGAAACTTGTTTTCCAAAATTTTATTAACAGGAAATGTTGTATAATACTTCCATTGAATTTACAGCAAATATCATACCGACGTAATCATATTGTACCGTATCCTCTGAAACACGACTTGCGTCTTTCTGATTCCATGCTCCACAGCGATGATTTCAGATAGCGCTTTAATTTGATTGAGCCATAATGACGTAAACCAGACTGAGGGCGATATAATCTAATCTGTGTTCTACGTTATCTGAACTAAACGAGGATGTAACTATCAACAATTAAATAAATGAACAATCAACTGTCTGGACAGTAGCTTCGATCTGTCATGATAAACCCTATCACAGTATGGTGATGATAATTTCAATAGTTGGCTTTCAACAACTGAAACGTAACATTTGCACGTCTCGGTTTGTATACAGTATCCTTTTTTGTAATTTACGTTAAGTCACATCGGACGATGAATGAATTTGGTGTAATGATGCTCAAATGATTCCGGGATCTATGGACCTCAGAGCTACCCGACATTCGTCTTTTAGGATAAGGAAAAACCCCGGGAAAAACTTATCCAGGCTACTCACCCTTACCGAGATTAATACTCGGAACCTCTTGAACATGAGGCACACACGCTACTATCTACGCTACCGAGGCGGGCATAGAGTATCATTGTACCATGTTATTTCATGAAATAAAAATTTCTTTCATTTTATCTTTAAGCAGTAGCCGGTCATATGTCGTACTAACCTGAAATCGTTCAGGTTTATATGGATCACAAGATAGATTGGGAGTTCATCTATTAACAGTTGGTTTGTTTAGGGATTAATGTCAATATTATGTTATAATGTTTATGGTTACCGGAATGTAATGAACTAATATTACTTCCCTCTAAAAGGTATAAGTTGCATATGTCCACCAGCTTATTTGCCATCATGTACTGCTATAACGGAATTTTGAAACACGTCAAACACACATAAGCAATAATTAAGCAATAGCTTCTTTATTGCGTTTACATAAACCAAAGAAATTCTTAATAGTAGGAAGCTACTGCGGAGTATGGCACGTTTTGTGACCTATACCTGCGAACTCCGGCAGCGTGAGGCACGCTCGTTTTTCCCGTCACTGCCTAATTCACACTCTTTCTGGTTCATTTTAATGCGGCTCTGTTGGCGGTAAAAGGTATCTATATATGTCACATAGAAGCACAGAAACTACTTCTGTATATTTGTTCTGTGTCGTTTTGAAACATCCTGTATTTATTTACATATACGGCTAGAGTTTCTGTCCGTATTTTTTCATTTTTATTTGCCTTAAGCTTGTTGAAATCTACTGCAATCTGCATTTATGCATTTTGATATTATAATAATAAGCACACTGTTAATATTACTGTGATTAGAAAAGTGAACAAAGAATTTCTCTGAAGATACTCACACATTATTTAACATAAAAACATAAGTATATAAAATTCGTGAAAATTTAAAGAAATTATGAAAAGTTGAGGATTAAAACGAAGAGTAGAGACATCTAAACGTATGAAAAATATTAATTTTTAAATAAAATTTCGTCTTCTGCTTTCTTCTTATAGGACTATTACGTGTTTCATCCAGAATTTGAGAGTTTCTCCATCCTTTCCTGGGTTACCCAGGAGATTTTTTCCCATACATTTGTAAACTGTCTCTGTGATCCGTACTATCCTAACAGATGACATTCGTGTTATTATACATGGCTGTTCAATTCTTCTTCTATCTACCCATTCGCCGAGATCTTGAATGTTTAATTCAGTCCTATTTCTTCATAACTTCTATTATCTCTTCTCAGATAATTTTAAATTTTATTTTTATATATTTTACCGTAATACTTAGGAAATTCGTTTGTTTTTATGCAGGATGTAAATGAAAACAAATGAGGAAAATGTGGTAGGAAAATGTGGGTTTCCATGTTCATGTTAGTTTGTCTCAAATAAATTAGAATTTGCTGTGGCGCACAGTTCCATTTCCCACCTCTGATTACGTTTCCAGCAAACTCAGCTTTCAGCACGAAGAAAACTAAGGGGTGCAATAAAGGAAGTTTAACGAAAACGGATTAGTCCGTGGTAAAGGTGAAACTGAAGTTATACCCTATCATTAAGGCCGTCCCAATTTACGGCTCCGTGTAATGGTTTGGTCAATAAATAGTTAACGGTTTTCGATCGAAAAGAATGGAAGCTATTTAACAAAACCTCCTTGTTAATCGTCACTGAAGAAAAAACCTCAATATCGTCTTTACTCCAAGTTGAAAGAAAGAAGTAATCTAGGGTATTATCTGCTAGGTCCTAAAGGATATTTCGTATTTAAACATTCACGGAGAGAACCTTATCTCACTAGTTTTAAAGAGTCTGCAGAGCAACTACGCAGAGAGCTGTTGTGATAATGTTGTATGATTCTCAAGAGTATGAAGATCAAATATGAAGATCAAATATTTTTCTATGATAGTGTTTCTTTGTTAATTCCATTTCGTGTGGCAAGTGGAAGATCTTTCAAATTGTAGTTTCGTATTTAATTTTCCAATTTATATATGTAGGGGGTGAGTGTGTGAGTGTGTAGTGTTTTAAGGCCCGTCGACAACAAGGTCATTTGGGCCCGAAGTCAACTCTAAGAACTAAAAGCTACACAAAGTTATAAAGTAAGGTAAAATAAAAACACTCAACTATTAAAAGCACATAAATAACTCATCCCAGTACTAATAATATAAAATCTCTAAAATTAATAAATATAAAATACAAGTCAGACTTGTTTACTAAAACCGATTGCAGAAACAAACCGCAGTGCCTTAACCACGGCCACTGGGTCGTCCCCTAAAAAACTGAGCAAGTTAGTCCCCAAGCCTACTGACTGGCGAACGCGGGCGTACTGCGGGCAATCGAGCAATACATGCCGCACAGTGATGCGTACTGCACACGGAGCACACACAGGGGCCGGTTCCCCTCTTAAGGGTATGTATGACTGAAATTTTCAAATTCTGAACTAATAATGCTAGCTTTTTCAAATTTACACCATAGGTGTAGTATAATGTAAAAATGTTACAACCTAAATTTAAACCATTTTTCTCCAGCAGTTTAGAAATTATGATAAATTTTGTATGTTTTTTGTTACGTCACTAAAAAAGTCCCTTGCGACAAAATATTTTGAATTTTGGTCTAATATTTTAACCCTATGTTCATAATACACATAATTTTTGAAATTGCTCTGGGTTTTTCTGTCTCCTTTAGTTTAAGTCACAAAATTTTTTTAATTTACAAATATTCTTTTTTTGTCTAAAAAAACTGTAAGTTTTGTGTTTGAAGATTAAAAATAGATACTTATATACATTTCACAATAAAACCTAGGGCAATTTCCATTCTTTATGATATTCTGAACCTGTGTAGGAAATTTCATGAATGTAGTACAAAAACTGCATCGCAAGGAGCATTTTACAGGAAGAAAAATGCTGAAAATATGAACATTGAGAAAACAGCGATTAAAGATTTGATTGCATAAATCACATTAAAATCCACCAGGCTGATAGGTTGGACCCTCAGATTTCTTTTTCCTCTCCTCTGTTGCTGCTTTTTCTACCTTTTTCTTCTTTAGATGTTGCTTTTCTTCTGCACAACTTCGCTTCTTGCTTTGCAGGATACGAGTCTGATCTCGCTGCACTGAAGTTTTCCTTGCTGAGTCTACTACACTTTCACTTCTGATATTTTGCTGCAGCTCCAATGGCTTAAGACTACCCATGTTAAACTCACTGATGCTTTTAATAACAGCAAGATTCAATTTTTGTTTTGATATGAAAACTTCCTTTGGGCACTTATTCCATATGACATGATGCAAAGATTCATTGGCATTCTGTGTTTTTCCTGTTTTGCACCTCTCTAGTAATGTTGTAGAAGCCAGGCTCTGATATATTGGGAACATTTTAGGAACTATTTTATCTGAAAGCCTTATTTTTCTTTTCTTGAATTGAAAATTTAAGAACGGAAAACAGACAAAGAATGTGGATGTAGGCAAAAGAGGGCGTGACACTGACAGAGTTTAAAGGCCACCGACATTTAAATAAGCATTTAAAAATGCCGTCCGGAGGCAAATTATGCATTTTTCACATTCGGAAATGTCTAAATTATTTTATAGAATTAAAATAAAAAAGTCGTTATTTTCACGATTTTCATGAAATTTCAGTCATACATACCCTTAACAGATGGCCATGTGTCGCTCGTGTGTGCCCAATTCTCAGCCGGGTGAGAATCACCTCGGCCCGCCGGTTATCCCTGCAGGAAGTTGGCTAGGGTTTTACGCTCTCCTTTATCGCCCGGAGTTGTGTGCCTTCCAAAGCAGGGAAACATGGGGCAGGACAGGGTACTTAATATTTGTGCATCTGTATTTCACATTTGAACATTTAGAAACTGTGTTTTGGTAATGCAAATGTGTTTATTATGGCATAATTAGCTGAAAAACATAAATTAAATAGACACTCCCAACAAATGGAAGTAGTTGTCACGTCAAAAAGAAAATTAGTTCATTGCCCCGTTTTGACCCATAGGTATTTAGGGGTATTATTTCTTTGGCCAATTTTTGATCAGTTTTTTATTTCTTTTACATTTAGTTCACTTCTCACAATATGCACAACTATGTAAATCATCATCACTTTCGACACCTGCACAAGAATTATGAGCCAACTGCAGGCAGCAGGGATGTGTAACCCACCCTCCTTCTGATTAATCGTGGCAGTGAAGACAATCATCTTCGTCGTCTTTTGCCACTTCTTTCCTGTTACCAGTAGACAGATGACTTCTGGGACGTATGGATATAGGAGGATTAGGACATCTAGGCCTACCTTTCGATGATTCCCGTTTTGTTTCGCTTTCTGGTAGAACAAGACGCCTTTTCACAGGTCTTTTATCCATTTTTTCTTGTTCCACATTCATTAGCGTTTCTATATAAGAGGATGTTGTCAGTATTGTGCTTTTCCCCCTGTTTTTCCAAACCCTTGTTTTTCTGATCTACCTTTGTAATAGGTGTGATATTTTCTGGGCTGGAACTCTGGGAACTACTCCAGCGTGGCATCTCAATGTTTTCTCTCCCCATATGTGAACCAGAGACAACGGACATCTCAGAACTTGAAGGATTAACATCATCAGGAACTCCAAGAAGAAAGCTCAATATTTGTCGTTTTGGACGGTAGGAAATAAGATCATATTCCTGTCTTTCGAAACCCATTGACTTCCGTGCTCATTTTTGAGGCTCGCATATAACCGGCACCAAACAATGATGCAAACTGAAACAGTGTCACAAATTTTCCTGGATTAGATCTAACCCAGGAGCGAATTTCGTCCTCATAATATTTGCTTAGTATTTTCATGAAAGAAACATATAGCGGCTGCAGCCTGTGTGAACATTTTTAACAACATGATCAGGATTATCTCGTTTCTTCTTAACGTAGCGTTCAAGAGTTGTTTGGGGCACTTGGAATTGACTAGCTGCCCTTTTGTACCCCATTGAACCATCATTCACAGCCACCTCCATTGAGACTAAAGACAACTCTTGCCTCTGTGACTTCGCATTATTCCGAAATTACATGAAACATGAGTAGTCAATCATATGAATAACACAAAGAGTTTTACACCAGGGGCATAATGGGGTAGTGCCCTGTTATGCCCCACCCATATTGCTCCGTAAACACAAACTTAGATTAATGCTTGTTGATGGTTCGATATTCAAAGATAACTTAGCGATGGATTTAGAAGTAAATTAAGTGTTATATTCCATAGTAAATATTGTTTTTTATTTAAACGTAGATATGATGTACTTCCTTGCCTTGAAAGATATCAGGAATCTTGTAAAAACTGCTTCAAACTGTATACAACACAAAACTCACACACAACAGATTCTGTTATTGCAGCCAACTGACGTGTACTGGTAGTTGTGATTGAGATAAGGTAGTTTTGACAGATTCTGGTAGATTGTGCCACCTACTAGAGAGAAAACACGTATACGCCGTTCTGCCTCACTACCCCGATATGCCCCATGTTCCCCAATACTTATATAATTTTTTAAAAATTTCTTAGGTTCATATTACTGTTTAAACACATCTTCTTTACTTCATTTTGTTTAATATCACTAGAGATTGGAGTTTACGTATTTTATTCCTTGATACTTAAACATATACAAATATTGCACATTGTAAGGAGTTTATAACGGAAATTTTATGGTACATATAAATGCATGTTTAAGGGATTCGTGCAGTGGAAGATCCGTGTTAAAATCCCGGCTATGGCATTGATTTCTTCTATATAAATCCACCAGTGCAAAATTTTCACTACACAAGGCTGTGTGAGAGAATAATTTAATTTCCATTGGCCTGTTCTATTTCGCCAAAAGGAAATTGATTTCCGCAGCTGGGTCATCAAGATGCTTTCTACACATCTAGCAGAACTATTGGATCAAATATTGGCAAAGAAGTTTGTCCTTCACTTGATTAAATGGCACAAGTAATTTAATAAAGAAGTGCACCATGTTATTTTAGTGAGTACTCCTTTTTGTAGGAAACCATTTACTGAGTTACGAGAAAGTCTGTATGTGCAGCATTCTTGTCCTTCCCATTGCAGGGAACTGAAAGAACTTGGGACATCAAATGCCAAGGCAACATAAAGTTTACGGGAAGAAATTACAGTAGGGCAACAGTAGCAGATGTTCAGATGTTCATTCATCACGGAAAGTGGACAAACCATTCGAAACTGGTGGTAGCGAATGAATTACCAGTAGTAATGTTTATGGTAGTTTGTAATTAGCCATCAAATTAATCAAGTATTGTATTTCTTAGACGTTTTAATTCATTTAGGATGTTCATCATTAAAAATTTAGTGCTACGATAACTGTTTCCGCTATTATTGGTATTTGATATTATTGTGAATTACAAATAACACGAACTTATGTATCTGGGACTTGTAGTGAATTGAATTTTAGTTTATTGTCCATGTTAAATACTGATAAATAAGGCCAGGATTTTGATGAAAAGTAATCTTTTTTCTTAGTAGTCATAGACGATGCTTATTGGAAACTAAGTGCATTCTGGAACAAATATGTTAAATATATGTCTTTTATAGGTCATCAAATGAATTTTCACACATTTTTATAATTAAGTCATTTTTTTAAATTTAGATGCATTTTACGGTAATTTTCTTTCTTTTCAGGAATTTATTGGGCATTTTCATCTATAGCCCGCATTCGAGAGGCCCTAATTCGATACCAGTGTGATACAAATAACGTTTATGGGTGCACACAATTTCACGTTGTTGCTACTTTTGAAGCTATTATAATGTGTGGCTCAGGGTAAAACAATGAGGTTTCTTACAGGGTATGCGTGGATGTGTGTGAGAAGGATATTTAATGACACTGGAATGCCCGTTTCCAATTTATTTATTCACTGCTTCTTCTTTTTTTAGAACATGGAAATTGAAGTTGCCGACCAAGGGTTACCAATATCCCTGTTTAGAGTTACTGGCGGCAGAATGTTTATTACTCGATAAACTTTATTGGTTCCTCACGTATATATGAACCGACAAATATCCAAGACAGAGCAAGAGGACTGCCCTACTCGCCCTCACGCCTAGGACCGCTTCAATCGGCTCCACGCCGCAGACTGTTCTGAATGACCACGGATGCGTGTGGGTGTATCACTTTCACTCTGAAAACTCCTTTTCAACCAAAGATCCCTTTGTAGCTGTTTTGTCGCCATTATGAATGGTTCAAAGAATACCCTATTCATACAAGTCAAGTGAGCCCCTTTAGAAATCTTCTAAGGACACTGTTTCTTACATTGCTTTTGTTATAACAACTTTCCCCCACAACTGCTGGACACAACTGGCCTTGCCCGTATTGTCACAAAGGACCAATATTCCTTTGACATCCATCATGATTCTTTACTTATGGCAAACCTTTATTTCGGTATCACGTGAGAGAAGGGGTGAATAGCTTAGATAGCGTAGATTCTAAGGCAATTGAGAGTGCATATGATCTGTTTTCTGATACTCAAATCCAAGGTAAATTATGTTTCATGGAAATCAAATTTTTCACTTTTCTCCGATACCATAACCCGCCTTGAAGAATGTGGCATGACACTGGATAAGTCGATTGAGTAAGTGAGAAGTGTGGAACAGAGGATACAAAAAGCAAAAGGTGAGACTGGGGACAAAACTAGACATATACTAAAATTTGTGCTTGGCAAAAATAAAGGACACTAAACAAATTGTCCGGTTGCCGATATCTTGTCAGGAGAAAACTTCATTAATCTTGAAACACATATAGCTTTTATTGATTATGAAAAAGCGTTTGATCGTGTGAAGAGGAAAAAATTGTGGGAAATCATGACGCGAAGACGCTACCCAATGCGTCTTATTAAAGTTTTAAAATCTATATATAAGGATACAACAATCAGCATACATATTGGAAATGGAATGTATAGTAAATGGATACATACAAATCAAGGTGTAAGACAGGGTTGCAGTTTGTCTCCTATCTTATTCATAATTTATATAGATGATCTGATTAGAGAGTGGATGTTTAAGATTAACGGAGTCATTCATCTAACACCAAATTTAACTTTTAAGACGATGCTATTTGCGGATGACCAAATAACTATAAGCAAGACTGAAGACGAGCTGCAAAGATCAGTATATATTTTACAGAATTTATGTAAGAATTATAATTTCAAAGTTTCCAAAAAAAAAAAAATGGCGTTTCGAGCTAAAGACATTGTTAGAACCAAAATAGTAATTGATGATATTATCCTAGAGTAAGTTACGGGTTTTAAATATTTGGGAACATGTGTCAATTATAAATATGAAAATGATTTTAAAAATAAATTACCAATAGTTCAAAAAATATGCGGTATAATAAATAGAAGCCTAAAAACTAAAACCAGAAAAGAAACACGGATGAAATCTTATATTGGCTGTGCCTGCTTTTCCTTTTGGTTCTGAAACATGGACATTAACAAAAGCAGACAAAAACAAGATACAGGCTGCCGAAATGAGATTTTTAAAAGCAGTAAAGCGATGTACTCTTTTAGATAAAATTCCAAATGAAAAAATAAGAGCAGATTTAGAAATAGCTTCTTTAGAATAAAAAATAATAAATTATAGAAATGAATGGAGAGAGCATATTGAGAGAATGCCGAGAGATAGGATCCCAAGAAGAGTTATAAACTATAAACCTAGAGGAAAGAGAAATCCGGGAAGACCACGAAAACGATGGTCAGACATGTTCTAAGCCGGAACAGTCAGCATTGCTGCTTGGAGTGAAGAAGAAGGAGGAGGAGGTGGAGGAGGAGGAGGAGGAGGAGGTGGTGGAGGAGGTGGAGGAGGTGGAGGAGGTGGAGGTGGAGGAGGTGGAGGAGGAGGTGGTGGTGGAGGAGGAGGAGGAGGAGGAGGAGGAAGTGGAGGAGAAGGAGGAGGAACTTCATTCTGAGCGGGATTGAACAGGCATTGGCATAGTGTTTTTCAAATATGCCGCTATCTGCAGAAGTGGAGAGAAGTTTTTCAAAGTATAAAACAGTTTTAGCTGAGAACCGCCATTCCTGTACTTTTGATAACTTGAAGATGATCACGGTGGTGTACTGCAATGCTAAGTTTTCGTTAATGGGTACAGTAACTTATTTTTTCATATTTTATCAAATTGAAAATGACTTGATGAATTTTGAAATTATTTATTAGCAATAATTGCATTATATACTAAGAAAATTAATTTTAAAATGTGGTTATTCGATCCATATATTCATTCTTTGTCTATGAAAGTTATTAATTTATTATTAAAAATAAATTGGTAATTTTGGGTCATTTTTTTACACTTTATGTGCATTTTTTTATATTTTAAGGGAATTTTAGAACTCATTTTTAGAGAATTTTTTTAGGTAAACAACCTCCGGAGCCTAGAAATTAATAAACACTCCTTTTTCAAACTTACTTTATAATTATTATCAGAACTGCAGAAGCGAAGGATCAGTTGCCTTGCTAGTACAGTTAGGTATCGCAAGACGGTTCACATTTCATTATCTCCACCAGATTGTGGTAGGTTCCTCTCTCTCTGTTAATCAGCATCTTCCATCCTCATGAGAAGGCTCTCGTCCATCTTGTCACAATGCGATTACTGAAGTCTCTCTACCACAAGCTTCCTGTAATCTTGTATTAAATTCTTGGGCGTACTTGCCTCTGGCAACTTGAATTTTAATGAAGCATAACGTTCGTATTTACTAAGCATGTCTTAAGATAGCATCAGATAAGGTCACAATAAAGCTCATTAAAACAGCTTTATTGTCTCCTAACTGACATACAACCCATTAAATACTGTTCTTTCACATTCTAAAAACACACCTTATTTACCAAATAATCATTTCTGCTACTAATTTTATAATAATGCATTCAGATGCATGAATAGTGCAAGAAATTAGCTAGGGTAGGATGACAATTGTATTATTTATATATAGGTTTAGATAAACCATTGCAGTTATTAGTTTCAATTTGTTACACTCAGTGCATATCGTAAAATGAGTTAGTTTCTCAAAGGACTTAGTGAGTTCTATGATGAGCAAAATGCAGTTGGTCAGAATAGCCAAGGTAAATTAGGAATTCGAAAAGTTCAGACTGCAAGAAGTCTATTATCTCACTGTGTAGGATGGGCAAATATGCACATGGTATACTTCTGAAATAGAATACAAAAGGGATTCCTATATTTCAGCAAGTCACCGAGCGAAAAGTTTTCTTCTTCATCTTCTTCTTGTTCCCCTACTTCACGTCTTTGGAATTTTCTATCCTCTCCAGCTCCAAGTTGGTCTGCCTATCTTTTCTTCGGTGCTCGTTGATTTCTTGTTCCTCTGGGTTTATAGTTTATTGCTATTTTAGGTAGTCTTCATCGTTTGATCGTTAAAATTGTGCGTTGCAGCGTCCAATATAACCAAAGTGCAGTGCACTGAAGACGACATGATTGTGTAACTGATATATGCATAACTGGTTCAACTGCTTTAACTAAGTCACGCTGAGACTTTTGTCACTTAGCTTTGAAGAGTCAAACTAAAATCAGCATTATTAGGTTAGTTTTGAAACTTTTACTCATAATTGCTATCGGACTTCAATAATTCCTCCCTGATTTGTTAAATTGGATGTACGTATTAAAAATACTAGTAATAACTTGAGTTTATATCTTCACTGTAGCTGTTAAACAGTTTGATGTAAAATCTGTTACAGAATATGTATTAACCAATCACTCACCACTTTTATACACCTAGGCTTTGTTTATTTGTAACTCCCTACAATGAAATTTCATTTCTAGCCTTTGTCAGAAAGGCACCTAAATTTATAACAGTAAATGTACCTCCCGAAATTTTCTTAAACAACTGTTATTTCATGTATCAACAGTGTCATCGTCGTCGTCGCAGCTGGCAGGCTGAGGAACAGCCCAATAATGGTTGATACGTTTACCTGCCCTGGATAGTGCTTAACCACGAAGTGGCGGGGATGTGAATGTTGCAGGATGGTGGGTGAAAATTAGATGGTGTGTTAGAAGAGAGGTAGCTGAATAGCTCCTCAACGGCTGCGGAATCGGGTGTAACGGCCCTCGCGCACCGTTGGAGGAGTATAATTAGATTTCAAAAAGGAAGAAAGTAATTTTGAAAGTCCAGGCAATGAACTTGGGCGGGTAAATTTGGTTAAGGCTGGGGTGGTAACCTTAGGGTTATTGGTATAGCTCACAAGACATGCGGGGAAGCCGGTACCACTTGAAGCGGCGTTCGCTGGGAATATAGTTCCCAAAGTATCTAACCACGGCGCTCTGATATGCTGGTAATTTATCGAAAAATTAGGTGGCCCGGCGACTAATTTCATCTTCCACATAGTGCAAAGATGAGGCATCGTGGAAAAACCTCACGGTGAATCCTGTGTATACAGAATAGATAAACCATAGGCACTTATTCAGTACACTTTGAAGGAACAGCAGATTAGATCCTGCGGCCATGCCCCAGACCTCACACGTATAAAGCAAGACATGGAGGACTATAAAACCCAACCCAAACAACTGGGACGGAATTTTAGACCACAGCAAGGGGTATAACGAGGGCGAGGCCCCGCACGCCCGATGCAATAGCTCATGGATGTGCTCCCGAAAAGTTAAGCCCCTGTCCAATTTCACTCCCAGGTATTTGATAGAACTCTTCCATATCATTCTTTCCCCAGAATAGGTGAATGTAGGGAACTTGGCAGGGAAAGCGCCGCTTTGTAAATAGGATGTCTCGGCTTTCCTCCGGAATGATGGACAACCGCCGAAGCCTGCACCAATCTTGGAGGAGGCGGAGGTGTCGCTGAATGGTTATCATCAGTGTAATGTCATATATAGCGCATTCTGTATTTACATTTTGTATTATAATTATGCCAGTTTTTACATGCAAAACGATATGCTTTCCATGTCCCAAAATTTCAGTTACTTATAACCTTTAAACATTGTAATTGTGTAAGTGTTTGCATGTTTGTAAAGCCATTTTTCTAATAAAATTGCTCTTATCGAAGCAATTCCCTACATACTTTCATAAAAACGTTCAGCTTTAGAAAACGAGCTTACAAAAAACATCTGTTGGAGCTAATTAGCAAACTAGATTTATATTTAGGTTTAGCAAGATAGTAGTAAGGTACAATAGACAATCACTGACATGCTTGCAAGTATTACTTGCAGTGACAATAAAACACCTAAACTTAAGACACAGCGCTACGGCGTGATAAAGTACCCTAAACTTCCCAACAAATAACACCTGGAACCCTACCAGATACCGCCCAAAATATGCAGTGGATCAGGCTGGGCATCATGACAAGCCTTTATCCCTGCACCAGAAATCCACTCTGCTGAATCGCACTGCGAGACAGTCAAGATCACCTCCAGGAATGCGCGGATGCTTTAGGCGGTACCAATCCGGTGGAGGTTTTTTCGTGGAGTAGTACCCTTGAGGTGAAGCCCACTGTGCCTTCCAACACAGTAGAAAGCCATAAATGGACTTTTCCTCCACTTGGGGAAAAAATAGTAGTAGTATACGGTTATTTTATTTAATGTATTTGTATAAACCAGTTCCTTTTTACAAATTGCATGGAGTATATCTATTTTGATATGTAAAAACTCTGAACAGGTGTTTTCGAGATAACAAAGATTTAAAGTAGGGCGTGCTTGTTAATAAGCATGTGCCTGTTTCTGTTGAAAACAGGTTAAGTGAGGGAAAATCTGCTTTCTTAATGTTTAGAGTGAGTCCTATTCTATTAAGAAATACTTCATTTTTCAGCGTTTACAATAAATGCATTTCTTTCGACATCTCCACCCAACTCGCTTTTGGTAAGCATTTATCAGCTTCTACCGCAATTTCTAGAGGAAGAGAAATTGGTATAATGCAAATTCATTGAAGTTAGCAATTGAGGATTTAGGCTAATGCACAAAGCCTGTTTTAATAAACAGTTGAACTCGTAATTTACTCAAAAGGTGCGAGTGCTTTACTTCCTCTGATCTTTACCTTATCTTCATTTGTTTCATCCATGAGAATTGTTGTATAACTCAAATTATTAGACTTTTTTAAAAACATAGCTGCCAAAAAATTTTGCTTAACTTTTACTGTGAAAAAATGTTGCAATTAGAAAATGCCTAAATATATATTTTGTCTCAAAATGTAAGCCTAACACTAATCTGAGAAGTCGGCAGCAAATTTGTGAACATTCAACGTTGTGAATACATATCGGAGCTGTCACTACATTATCGGATGGCTTTTACATTCATTAAATTAGCAGAAGTAACAATATGCCTCGTTAAAATGCCAAATGCACGCTTCTTATCCCGACAAACAATGCGCGGAGTGCATAGGATAACATTTGCGAACACAAATCCATTATCTCGAAAAGGTATACGATACAGAATCGAATTTCCTCTTCAAATATGTTTTCATCTCGTTGGGAATACATATTCACGGCGTTTCTGTTATTGAATTGACAGGGGAGAGAGGTTTGTTGGAACTGATATTTAAACGAGCGCAATTCCCTCCAAGCAGCTTCTCTCCAGTAAAACATATTTCCTGCTGCAAGGCTGTAGCAGAAGAAAAATAAACTTTATACAATTTTAATGCACAGTGATTGTTTTGGAAAGTATTTAAAAACCTTCCGGTGTTCGTAAAGTAACTGTAAACATAGGTAGAAAAGGAGCAATTTCCAATGTTAGCTGTAAAACAACAGCTTTCATTGTTTCAAAGCAACATTCTGCATGTCATGAACTCTAACTTCAACCCATGAACCCCTTTTACTATCAATTTATTAGGTCTCTCAGTCAGGTTTTAGATCAGGCTGTTCTTCAATTGACAGCATATTTATTGTAAGACAAATATTTAAGGAGTATAGTATCGCACTGTTCATATTCTTTGTTGATTACACATATGCAAGGATAAAGTTCTGGGGGATTGATTGAAGAACATGAGACATATAAGTTATTTAGGTTAATTCAATTAACATTAAATAGCAGTAACACCACGTTAAATAGATTAAGTGGAGAACGTAACATTTAAGTAGGAGTCAAATACGGTGAACCTTATTTCTAATGGTATTTTTATTTGAAATGCACTTAGTGAAAAAGATTGGAGGGAGAGATTTTTATCCTGATTGAAACAATGTATAGGTCAGAAGCTGGTTATTTAAATACATTCTAATAGTTAAAGTAAGATTGACATCAATAAGGATTATTGATAAATATGAAAGACAACTGTCCTGCGTCGGGGCGTAGCGGTCTAAGGTAGCATGCCATGGTCCCTGCTACGGAAAGCGGCCCGGGTTCGATCCCACCCATGTGTTTGGGGTGCCCAATCAGCATTGTGAGGAAAGTGCTTACGATAGGTAAGCGGCCCTGGTCATGAAAACCAACG